>APFE031377562.1:0-19318 GCA_000404065.3 Pinus taeda
CCTTATTATTTAATCATGTATGCGTTAATGGTATGAACCTTTAAAGTTTTGTAGTATCGCTTTAATCACTGTATCTGACTATTTAGTTACAGTAATCTTGAATTATTTAATATCTGTATTTTGAGAATACTGTTATCTACATAATTGTATTTTTAGAATATAGAACATCAAAAGCTACGCTTTATAAGTTCAATTAGATTCCCGGGATAGTTTTAGTTACTTATATTTCTGTCAATAGTTTTAGTCATTCACCTATCACTACTATTATCCTCAAAGTCTTCATTCATCCCATTTATCTATTGCTGGGAAACTGGTCCCGTTATCCCCAGTCGGAGCCACTACACCAAACGGAAAAGGAGCTGCACTAAGGTCCGGACCGGGTGGTTTCCCCCAATGTCGATGCAACGATTTTCGAGGCATCAACAGGTCAGTAGAGGGCTTTTGAGGAGCTAAAGAAGAAGATCATTCAAGCACTAGTTCTAGCATTACCAAACTTTCAACAACCCTTTGAAGTAGAGAAGAATGCGAGTGGGTATGATATGGGAGTGGTCTTGATGCAGGGAGAAAGGCCTGTATGCTACCATTATAAAGTATTTCATGGGGTAGTTCTTAACTATCCTACCTATGACAAGGAGATCTATGCCCCGATGCAAGTTATGAAGAAGTAGAAGCACTATCTCATTGAAAAGGAGACAATAATACACACATATCACCAACAACTATAGTACTTGAAAGCCCAGAGTAAGCTACAAGAGACCAATAATTACAAGTGGATGGGGTTTCTACAACAATTTCATTTGGGGATTAAGTATAAGAAGGGTAACACAAACAATTTGGCTAGCATGCTATCCAGGCCACCCACATCAAAGATCACAACTTTGGGGACTCTTATGTGCATGGAGACATTCACCCATGATTCATACATAGAGGCATATTTAACAGATGAGGACTTCAAGGAGGTGTTTCAGTAGTTGAAAATTCAGAGGCATGTGCACGGTGGCGATAACACTATTGATTACCATCTCCAGGACAAGTTACTCTACAAGATGGATAAGCTATGTGTTTTTAAACGTGAACAATTGTAGCTGATTAGAGAGGCTCACACCTCCAAGGTTGCAGGGAAATTTGGTGTAGGGAAGACCCTGGCCAACTTGCAAAGGTATGTGTATTGGCCTAAAATGTAAGAACATGTAGCTAGGTTCATAAGAGGATGCATGCTTTTTTGTACCAACAAGCCTAATAACATGAAACATGATCTATATCATCCGATACTCATACCCACTTGTCCTTGGGAAGCATTTCCATTTCATTTATGGGAGGTTTACCAACAACTAGGAAGGGGCATGAATACCTGTTGAATACCTGTTCATGGTAATTGATAGGTTCAACAATATGTGCATCCTGATGCCCTATGAAAATACCATAAGTGGGAAAGAAGCAACACAATTGTTATTTGGATAAGTTTGGGTGCACTTTGGGATACTAAGGAGCATTGTTTCAAACATGGACATAAGATTTCTTAATGCATTTTAGACTACATTGTGGGAGAAGATGGACACAAAGTTGAAGAGATCTACATTTCATCCTTAGCCATATGGAAAGATAATAGTCAATAGGAATTTGGTGCAACTTCTTAGGGGATACAACTAGAAGCATCTAAAGACCTAGGATGAAAATATGGTATATATAAAAAATTATTACAATGGAGCAATCCACACTTCTATAGGAAAATCCCCATTTGAAATTTGTTTTGGATATTTTCCGCCTTCACCTTTAGACATTGCATATGGGTAGCAAGGCAGAACGAGGGAATATATTGTAGGAGACTCCTCGAGGGAATTTTTTTATAACGAATATCAAGCATATCCATATACAGGTACAAGAGATGTTGCATAAGTCCTAGGAGAAATATAAGGCTAGACACGATCAACTTAGAAAAGAGAAATCTCTGAATTCAGGCTTCTGTGATCCATAACGAATTAAGAAAAGTCTTTCGGTAGAAATCACAAAAGAGAAATTTTTCTCTGACACATTTCGAACCAACAAGTGTGGTTCATCATTAGGAGCAAATGAAGAGGCAGACCATTGCCAAGGTTTAAATAGAGAGAAATGTAGAGACCATAATTTCAAGTAACGAATATATTTGAACAACAATAATAGTTAAATTATGATATTAATTTATTAATATATTAAAAACAAATATTATTAAGTACACGACATATAACACTAGTTTTTGAAAAATATATGTTAAATTATGATATTAATTTATTAAAAACAAATATAATAAGTAATGGTTAATTAAAGCGACTAGTTTTTGAAAAATAATGTTTAAATTATGATAATTAATTTATTAAAAAACAAATATTATAAGTAACGATTTATTAAACAACCAGTGTTTGAAAAATGATATTTAAATTAATTTATTAAAATAAAATATTATTAAAAAATTATATTACTAGGAAATAATCGAAAAAAAATAAATCAAAAAATTAAAGTCAAACTCTAAATGAGGAGGGAAGTAAAAAATTACAAAAATGAGTCAAGGCCCTAATCGAGACAAGATCATTTAATAGATAAAAATAATTAATGGAATAAAATAACAAAAAAAAATTATAAGGAAAATAAATAAAAATAAAACAAAAATATACACAATCAAAGAAACACCACACACACACAAACAAGTCAAAAAAAATTTCCATAATAATTTATTTTAGTTTATTTTTATTTCGATTATTCCAGAATAGATTTTTTTTTAACAAGATTGATTTTAATAAATAATTTAAATATTATTTTCAAAAAACTAGTCGTTACTTAATAATATTTGTTTTTAAATATATTAATAAAATTAATATCATAATTTAAATATATTGTTGTTAAATATAACCGTACTTGAAATTATGATCTCTACATTGTTCTCTATTCAAGCCTTTGCCATGGTCCTGATGATGAACCACACTTGTTGGTTCGAAAAGCGTCGGCCAAAAATCTCTTATGTGATTTCTACCGAAAGACTTTTCTTAAAAGAGAAATCATTCAAGGTGGGAGACAGAGTATGGCTAAATTTGAATAAGGAGAGGCTATAGGGGCCTGGTAAGAAAATTAAAGCTTTGAGGTATGGTCCCTTTGAGATATTAGTATAGGTGGGTGATAATGCCTATTGTCTTAGTTTACCACCATATATGTTTATTTACTCAACTGTGAATGTAGAGAATCTGAAACTCTGTCAGCCTTCCATGCTAGATCAAGGAGAGGAACAAGTCCTACCTTATTTGGAGAATTTTGCACCAAATGTTGAGGTAGAGTTGACAAAAGATACAATTTTGCAGAAGAGGTCAAAAAATACAAGACAGGGGCAACATTACCTTTGGAATATTGGGTTGAAAGGACAATTTCCAAGTAAAGCTAAATGATATACTAGAGAGAAGGTGGAGGAAATTTTTTCTCACCTCATTCAATAAAAGCTTTTGGGGACTAAAAGCCTCCAAAAATGGGAAGATGCGATTTAGAATAGTTCATTATATTAATTTTCATCCATCTTGATGCTTTCCGAGTGGAAAAAGTGGAGGAATTAGCTCTCAGGACCATTTTTACTAGCGGGACCCACTTTGGCAAATTGGGGTTTGAAACATTTCGAGAGCATTTTGAGGCATCAAACAATGATTTTTTGGGGGTAAAACTTTGACAATTTAGCATGCCACCATTTTTTCATATTCTACACAAAAGACCTTTTGAAACGGTGCAAGAATCATGTGAATAGGAATCCGTATGTGAAAGTTATGCCACTTATAAGGTAACTTTCTTGTTTTCACCACCATAATTCAAGAGGAAGCCATGTCATCCCCCTTTATTCATGAAAAATGGTCTAGCCACATGATTATGATGTATAAGACTGATGAAGAGTTTATATTGAACTATGATGAAGAGTTGAGGTAGTCTGTAACGCATCCTCCCACAGTTACCCAAATTCACAAGCTTGCTAGGGTAAACATGAGATGAGTGTCACTATAACATGATCAAACCTCCATGTTCCAGTTAAAGAAGTGGGGCCTACAATTTTAACACTTACTGACATTCTACAGGGACTATAGATCACTCATGAGCCGAATAACCACCCCGGGTGATCAATCTCTGAGCTGGAACCCTTTTTCTCTGAACTAGCACCCTAACCGCATGTACAAGAAGGCCAAAGTGTGGTTATGAGGTCCCAACCATATGCACAAGCATAATTCCATGTGGTTATGACATAAATCATCTAGTTTAGTGCCAACAGTTCCAAGATTTGAGCCACTTTTTAATCTAGCCTCCCAACCATTGGCCATAACTGCTTGTAACTTTCTAGAAGCATAGAAAAGAAGAAAAGAATGTTAACCATCAAACTCAAGCTCAAACTTTACCTAGAGATGCCTAATGCATGATAGAAATTTCATCAAACATATGGTAAACATATAAGCTATAGGTTGTGAATGCATATCTGATCATGAACTAATAGTATTCACATGAGAATCACTAAGAAGGATCTAAGCCCTCTCTAGATAACTGCAATAACACTTGTTAGGCCATGAATTCATCAACCATTAATTAAGTTATGAAAACATGAAAAGAGCTATAGATAACATACATCATATAACCAACATATAACTAGCAAATAAAGAACATAGAAACCATGGAAAATCAACCATAAATCATAAATCACAATAGGAAAATAACTCTTATTACATATGAAAATGCCAACCAAGTTAGGGACTTACATGTACCACTTGACCATAGATTGGGTTGAGCCAAATCTCTCTTTCAGCCAATCACCTCCACACCATATTCCAAGCATGAATGTGTGATCTCATGGAATAAACCAAGACAAAACCAACCAGGGCTTCCAGAGGCCAAACCACTAACATCAACCATATCGGTATCTACCCAGGTTGTCTAAGGCACCACAAACTTCTAGGGATCCAGAGCGTTTGTTTCAACCACGACTTGAGGGACTAGTAACAACCCACCAAGGGCTCTAGAGCCTTTGTCCCAACCTATGACTCCAAGAATTAGTAACTCAGCCCAAGTTGTCCCAGGGCTTCTAGAGCATTTGTTCCATCCCATAACCATCAATAACTTGAGCACCAATAAAAAAAGTGGGAAACCCACAACACCGTGGCTATCCAGGAAATGGAAAGGCAAGGCTAAAACCATTGCCAATATAGGAAAATACCATGTCAATAACAACAAACATAAACCATAAACCAATAAATGTACCATGCATTCGAATTCTGGCATGATAAATCACACATGCGCAATGTTACCTGCAATTCAAAACTAATCTATGTCCTTACTTGTAGTTGTCCAGGCTTCCTCTTGTGCTACCTTGCTTTCCTTGCTTGCTTGTCCAAGTGCTTATTCATTCTCCCTAGTTGATTATGATCAAAGAATGAGCAAAAGTAGTCAACTGATTCTCAGGTGCCTTTTTATCATTGATGTCTATTCTCTTCCTTTCCTTTTTCCTTGTTCTTTCATTTTCCTTCATTTTTCTCTCTAATTTCCCTTGCATGCAAATCTGTGTCTCTTCACCTTCCTTCTCTCCTATTTTCCTTTATTTTCATAATTAAATGCCAATTATTGCCTATTTTCCTTTTCCAATTCCTTTGCCAATTTCCATAGCCATTAATTAATTACAAGTGATGCCCACTATGATGTTTTCCCAATATTCAACTTGGAATATGTGTCCCATGACCTTGATATTATTTTATCTACATAGAAAATCAACCAGGGGCTGTTACAAACTCCTCCCCCTTGGGGGAACACCATCCTCGATGTTCAATAACACTTATAACCAAAAAAACATACTACCCATGGAGCTTTATAACACAACTCGTTGCAGTATTTACAGGAACAACTGTTGAAAACATGATAAGCGTACCACTTACTAGAGCTTTATAACACAACTCAATGCAATATTTACAATAGCAACAGATATATACTCATGCACATTTGCTTCAAACAACAAATAATCATGTTGTCTATGGAGATTTTTTTCTTCTTCCAAAGAGAAAAATCGTAACCTTTCATTATGAGAAAAATTACATGTAGTAGATGCCTATAGGCATATGCGCTATTCGGTTTTGTTCGCCAGAGCTATATAATATATTTTGGATTCGCAAAACTTGACCTTGTCGGCCATTTTCAAAAAATTGTTTGTGATGCAATTTGCAAAAAAATAAATATTCATGTTCAGTTCTAAATATGCACTTTAAATACAAGGAAAATAACAAAAAACATCAGCAAGTTCTCCAATGTCTATGGCCGTTCCACCCTGTGATATTCTTGATCTATGTACAGTCTATGGTGGTATTGATAGACTTTTGCATCCTTTTGCTCTGTAATTATACACAAGCCTCTGGGAAGTAAGGAACCCTCCTTGGAAAGCCTGTCAGCATCCTCATTGTATTCCCTATGAATGTGTTGACAAGATATCAGATTGAAAGCTAATTTGAGATTTAGCATGTCAATAAGAATATCTTGTAGAGTAATGGCATGACATTGATTAACAACATTGAACTAGTTTATGATGATTTGTGAATCTCCATAAATCTGAACAGATAAGTAGTTATGTGCAAGGGAAAAATGCAGTAGGTGTCTAAGTGTAAGAAGCTCAACATAATTATTAGATCCGTCTCCCAGACCCAGTTTGACTTTGTAAGAATGTGTTTAAGAGATATATAGGTAGAAACCCCTCCACATCCATGAGGCCATGCTGCTCCATCGAAAAAGGCCCATGGCCGAGACTTATCAATGTTCCCGGGGCCTGATATAGAGCGAGTATGAGGAGGAAAGTCCTCCGGGATATCACGGAAAGCAGTCAGGGCTTGAACAAAGAGTAGATGCCAATTGACAAGCTGGTTTTTGAAGATGAAACAATTTTTGCCAAGCTAGATAGACCAACAGAGAATGAAAGGAAGGCATTGTTCTTTATGCTTTTGATGGGAAGATGTCTAGCAGTTCCAGGCATGAATAATAGAAGGTCCCTGCCATGTGTTCCTGATAGCGAGCTGCTGGGTGATTTCTCGCTGGAAGTGGGAGACTTGTATACAATGGAGAAATAAATGCTCATTAGACTCGGATGCTTGTTTGCATAGCACACATCTGCTTGGCATGTAGACAGATCGATGCACGAGTGCCTCTCCCGTGGGGGTCTTGTTGTTTAGAACATATCACATGAATAGCGGGTTCGTGGGTGTGCTTTTAAACTCCATAATTGCTACCACCTGTTCTGCAGATGGAGGGGTTTTCGAGCCTGTATAAGATGTAGATATCATAGCTTAGGGCTGTAATTCCTGTGCGCAGCAGGGGTCCAAACAAGGGCATTGGGTTCTTGGTTGAGTAGAATATGAGCCTCCTGAAGAGCCCTTATGAAAAAATCCCATGCTTGTTGCCACTGTTAAGGGATATCCAAGTCTTGAGCTGTTCTCCACTGTTGTCTAAGGAAAATGCGGGGGTTAGGATCTGCAGTATGTGCTAATGTCTTGACCTCTCTACGATTCGGGAAGAGTATGAGATCCAGAGGCAGAATATATAGGTTGTCGCCCCCTATCCACGGGTCAATGCCAATTCTTGCCGACTGTCCAATGTTTATGCTCCATGCCAGGTCATCTTTGATGAAAGGCATTATTTGTAGTATGAATTTCCAAATAATAGAGATGCCTCCTCTAGGCCAGGTTTGTTGTCTCGCCGAGTCCAAGATCTGTAGTGCCCAAATGTACTTGTGAAATGCTACTGTAGTCCAGAGATTGTTTGCAGTGAGGAGAGTCTAGCTCATCTTAACAGCTAGGGCTTTTGCAAAGGTGGGAAACTCCTTTATCCCCCAACCCCCCCACTTCTTGGGTGGGGCAATGGATTTCCAAGACACCCAAGAAAATTTTTTACCTTCCTTATGCCCCTTCCAAAGGTATCGACTGCAAAGTTGTTGTAATCTACTGAGAATTCCCCGAGGGATCCATGCAAGGGACATGTAGTATACATGGGTGCCTTCCAAGACTGATTTGATCAGGATCAGCCGCCCTGCTCTGGAGAGTAGCCTGTGGTTCCAATGTTTTGATCTTTTTTCTAGCTTAACTACTAGCCAGATCCAGTTTGCTATCCTGTAGCAATTTGGTTTTATCCAAAACCCCAGATATTTGAGACCTTCAGAGAGATTATGAGGAGTGTATTGAAAATGAAGATTGGCCATTCAAGCTTCAAGAGGGGTAATGCAAGACCGGGTTATAGTAGATTTTGACTGATTGAAAGACATGCTAGTAGCTAATTCAAAGAGGTTGAGGATCTCATGGAAAGTGACCGAGTCCCTGATACTACCATTTAAGAAAATCAGTACATCATCAACAAAGAGCAGGTGGGTGAGGGATAGGAGGTCAATCATTTTGAGGCCCTGTAGTCGACCTTCCCTCTTTGCAGAGGTGATGAGTCTACTGAGGCCCTCCATCACCAAGAGGAAAATAAGGAGGGGCAGGGGACAACCCTGTCTTAATCCTCGTTCAACATGAAAGAAAGGTGTGGTTGACCCATTGATTAAGATGCTATAAGAGACAGAGTTTATGCAGCAAATGATCTAGTTTATGAATTCAATAGGGAAACCTAAATGAATGAGGATAATCTTAATGTAGAGCCATGATACACGATCAAAAGCTTTTGCGAGGTCGATCTTGAGGATGATGCACTTTAGGGCTTTTGAGTTTATGGAATGGATGGCTTCTTGAGTGATTCCAATGGCTTCATGTATCTGCCTCTTGTGGAGGAAAGCAAACTGTTAAGGGGAGATGTGTTGAGATAGGATCGGGAAAAGCCTATTAGCTATGATTTTAGCTATGATTTTGTATAGAGTATTGCAGAGGGATATAGGCCAAAAGTCATTGAAAGTGTTCGGGGAGTCCGATTTCAGGATGAGTGCTATAAAAGTGGAGTTTATAGCCTCATACATTCTTCCTGACAGCCTGCATTCTTCTAGTGCACTGAGGAGGTCATTGCCCATGATGTTAAAGAAGGCTAGATAGAATTCAATAGGCCATCCATCTAGTCTAGGGCTCTTGTCCTTTTGGAACCACTTGAGATTTTGCTCCAATTCTTCAATAGGGACTGGGCCAGAGAGCTGATCTGCAGATTCTTGATCTACAAATCGAGGGAAATGCCCTGCAACATGAATGATCTCAACTAGATTACCTCCAGGAGTTTATTTGAATAGGTGTTGAAAATATGCAATGCCCAGCTGTGAGAGCTGATGAAAAGTGTGGGCATTGCGTCTTTCTTGAGTGGGCAATTCCCAGATAGTGTTAGCAGCTTTCCTACCTTTGGCGAAATTTTGAAAATAGTTGAAGTTTTCATCTCCTGCCTTGAGTCAGATGGCCTGACTCTTTAGTCTCCATGTTTCCTCTTGATCCTTTAGAATCTTTTCTCATTTGTTCTCCAGGTCAATCAAGTGGGTTTTGTCCTCAGGACTGATATAACCCCTACTATTTTCATCATTAAGGCCCGCAAGTTCAGCTTCCACTGAAATGAGGGTTTGGTTATCCTTCAGGTTTTTTTCTTTGGCCCACTTAATGGTGAGATTTTTTAGTTGAAGGAGCTTTTGATAGAATCCCGCCGCCTTGGAGTGATGCAGGGGGGATGCGTTTTGTGCCCAGTGTGTCTTAACCATCTCAATGAAGCCCAGATCTTGTAACCGTACAAAGTTAAACTTGAAGGGAGCCCGAGGTTTTATGGGAGGTCTGTAATTTCCAAATAGATGGGGGAGTGATCAGGTATGCCCCCAGATACAACCCATTGCCTATAATGAGATAGAAGTTGGAGTAATTGGGCCTTTATGACAAATCTATCGAGTCTCCTAGCTAAGGCTGCCTCCCCAATCCTTCTGTTCCTCCAAGTAGGCAGGGGATTTATCATGGATACATCAATAAGCTGTGCTTGGTTGAGGAGAGATTCCATGACTTCTGAGAGTGGTTCAATCTGAGTGGCTGTGACCCATGACTTACTGTATCCATGGAGAAATTAAGATCCCCTCCTAATATGCGATTGTCGACCGAGGTCAAAGATAGTTTAGAGAGGTGCTGCCAAAAGGCCTCTCTTCCTTGGCAAGGCCCATAAACATTTAAGACCCTAAGCTCCTTACCTAATTCACCAGAATAGAGATCTAATCCCAAAACACCCTTTCCTCCCCAGGTTGCAATGGGTTTTATAAAGCGAGGGTTGTATCCAATAGCCAACCCCCCAGAACGTCCCGTGGCATCAATAGTAGTGAAAATCCATTCGGAGCAGATGGACTGTAGCGAATTAGAGACAAATAGAGCTTCCCCTAAGGTTTCTTGAAGAAGCATAATGTCAATCGGCTCCATGGAAAAAAGTATGCAAAGGGCTAACTTTTTGGGGGAGCTAGCCATTCCCCTGCAGTTGAGAGAGAGGCATTTCACGGGGGAACCAATGCAAGGGCTGTCTTTGCTCTAGGGACCCGATCGATAGATGATTGTCAACCCGAGAGGACTTCAGCCCCTACATAGAGGATAGCATGGGAGAGGTATGATTTGCGACTGCGGGATGGCCTGGTCAAGGAATTGGATGGGGCGAGACCAAGGCCCGAAGGGGGGAGGGAGATCCCAGATGGAGTTCTCGATCTGAGATTGTAGGGGAACGAGGGTTCCACGGGTGATGTGGGGGGCGAAGGGAGAGTCACAGGATGAATGGAGGGGGGGGTTGTGGAATCAACCAGATGGTGGGGATGAGGGATGCATGAGATGGATGCCAAGTTGGAGATGTTATGAGAATGTAATGTTGATTTATGCAAACCAGTTGATAAATTAACATTAGAAAGAGATGGATATAGGGGAAGAGGAGTACCCACTGATCAATCCGCTTCCGCCGCTGCTTATTCATGAGTCAGTGGTGGGGATGGGGGACCAGTGGATGTACTCGCTGCTTGATTCACAGGCTTGGATGGTGTCACCATGCAAGATGTATCTGGTGCTGGCTCTATGGTCTTCCTGCAATGCACCGAGGTTCCTTGTTCATTTACCAGACCATGTACTGCTGGTGCCTCCTGTGATTTATTTACTAGAGGAAATTCTTTGAAATAATGCCCGACCTTGTGGCATCTGCGACAACGAAATGGAACACTCTCATAATCTCAGATCTGAAATCTGGTAAAATTCCTCCATTATAGCGTGATCCTTTCCTCTAGTCCTTCCCTGGTGTCCAGATGAACCAAAATGCTAGCTAGGGAGCGATTTTTGGATTGCACAATGGTTTTGTCGTAGTCCAGATAGGTGCCCAGGGTGTTCCCAATTTTTATGAAGACCTCCTCTGACCAGTACTACAAGTGTAGCCTCGTTAACCTCACCTAGAGCGGCGCTACTCCGATTTGCTCTCTCTCAGGATCAAAAAGAGGGCTCTAATGCTTGAGTAACACTGGTGCCATTTCTATATGCTAGAACCGAGCGAGGGCTAAGTTTGTGTATTCTTCATTTGCAAAATGGAGGAAAAACCAGTCGCGAGCCAGGGTTTGTACCATTGGAAATTGTTGGAACGTTTGACCCTAGATCTCCTTTACCCAGAGCCCTAATTGCTCCACTATATAGGTCCAGCCTTGAACCCTGCCCACCAAAACCTTGCTGGTTTTGTCCGCTATATCACCCATGGCGAGGCCTTCACCAAAATTGATGGTGTAGTCGTTGTCGGAGACCTTGATACACTTTGGTTTCTTCTTCCCTGTGCGCGAAGTAGTTGGATGTGATTGGAGATGGTCAACCGGGGCATTTGTCTCTGCGGATGGGTCCTCAGTTTGTAACCTAACCACTAGAGTGATGAAACATCCAGAGGGTGTCTCTGATTCCAAAGGTGTGCTACCAACACCTGTGGTATATGCAGTTAGCTTTGAGGGAAAGTCTGAACACGTCTCAGAAAGTGGGTTAGTGTTAGGGTTTTACTAATAGCAGAAGTCGAAGGGAGGGGTGGGATCGAAAAGTGGGGATGAGTAGGAAGCGAGAAGATTTAGGGTAGTGGGGGATAGGGTGGGCAGTCTAGACCAGGCGAAACTATGGAGTGGGATCCGAGAAGGGGGGAATTGTCGCCATTCCTAGGCAAGGTGAAAAATGGTGCCGGACGCGAACAAGACGGGGCAGAGGAAGCAGAAACTGACTTCTGAATAGGGTTTTGAAAAATGACCTGGTCGAAAAATGGATCTGGAGAATAATCAACAACATCGAGGTCCATTCCGTCCATGATTAACCGTGGAAAATGACAGGTGCAGGCAGGGACCAGAGCTGATGGTTTTCGGGTTGATCGTAACAGTTGAGCTTCAGGGTTAACCAGGGTTCACGATGAAAGTATGCCTAGGGCTGCAGAGCTCCATCCTCGAAGCTTCAGTCCTCCCACCCAGTTCCACTGTACCATTGGATTCTCTATGGAGCTTTATAAACACAACTCAATACAATATTTACAATAATATACACATATATACATATGCACACTTTCTTCAACCAAAATATAAAAGGATACAATGCCTGAATCCACAACAAAGGAATCGAGAGGCTCGCACCTCCACCCTCAAATTAGTACTAGGATTCATCTCCTTCCCAAGAAGTACAAAATCCACTACCAAAATCAAAGTCAACATCCAATTTCCAATGCTACAATCCTTGCGCTACTTGTTCTCTTAGTGAATAGTTACTGACTCATTCTTCCATGTCACACTCCCAATGTGCTTCTGATTCCATCTTTCAATGCTAATGACCAAAACAAATACATTACCTGACCTTCCCTTCTCTGATACACAGTCCCTTGGGAAATCTAGACACACCCTTCCTTGCAGTCACATACCTTCAAGTTCCAATGGCATCACCTTCTTTGCTACGTAGTCCCTTAGGTGATCCATCCCTTGGAAAGGTCCAAAACCCAAGGCATATCCATGCATCAAAACCATCATATTGGTTATATCATGCTCATGGAAATAAATGGACATTATTGGGTACCAGTGCCCCACGATGTCTCTGCACTTGAAGTGATTTACCAACATTTTGTTGCATGTTCCAAATCCTTTTACTACTATTGATTCTATGGAAGCCAATTCCAACCACCCAAAATGATCATTTTCAACCACTCAAACCTAGGAAATTTCCCATGCTTTCTTGTACCAAGCACTTAATTTCCATTAGTTTCAAAAGGAATTGATATAAATTCAAATCATACCTCATTAATAACTCATTAACATGATATGCCTACAATTATGCTTAGTTCATATCACAACAAGTCAAACTAGTTCTTTGATCAAATCATCATATATAAACATATCACATCTGGTTAGCTCAAAACTCAACCATCATAAATCAGAATCATAGATCATGCGTGTAACTAAAAACTGAAATAAAATATTGATATTTATCTTTTAAATGAATCTTTTCTTATGCATTTGTTCTTTACCCTTTTTGTACACACACTAAATCAGTTACCAAAACCAACAAGCACCTAGTGCCTTCTCTTCTCTTCAACCACATACACACACTAAATCAGTTTAAAAACTTGAAAAGCACTTAGTACCTTCTCTTCTCTTCATTATCAACAACAAGGGCATCCAGAGACTATACCCCCTCTTCCCTCAATATTAGAAACTCAAGGTTTGTCTCATACCAAGCTGTCAAGGGCTCCAAAGCATTTGTCCCAACTCGTAGGCTCCAGGGACTAATAACTTAACCCACAACCACCATGGAACCAAATTTGTTTCAGGGATCAAGATCATTTGTCCCAACCCTTAGGATTTAGGGATTAATAACTCAACCTACAACCTCTAGAGAATCCCAAGCTATTGCAGGGCTCCACCCACAACCTCTAGGGATCTAGATAACCAATCCCCAACACGTACACATACACACAGTGTACATCACAACACATAAACCCACACATGGTGTATAACAAAATACATATACGTACACATAGTACAACACAATGAATACACATGTCATGATACAACAACGACAAAATACACATGACACATCACCACATGTACACAACACAACATGTATGACATGTACACAACTCACATGTACACAACACAACATGTACGACATGTACACAACACAACATGTACGACATGTACACAACACAACATGTACGACATGTACACAACACCACATGTACAACATGTACACAACAACCGTACTGCACATCTAGAGACCACACTGTTTTTACTAGGCAACCTTTCCTATAGTTTCTTTCCCACGCCTTACTGCCTGCATCCACAACCCAAGTCCCGGGTTTCCGGCTCCTTCCACTATCCATGCTTGTCCTAACATGCCACATATCACATTTATTTCATTTCACTGATGTATCCTTCAACATTTCCTATCCATAACATAAACATAGGGATATTTGTAAGCACACAATATCAAATCATATCCACATGATACTAACCTCATAGATATATCAGGGGATACTTTTCCCATTGATTCCTCATAAATCGAGAACCTTTTCATACCATTCACCTTCATGAATAATAATTCTTCCATAAGAATGATCCCTGATGACCCTGACATACATACACACACACGCACACACGCACACACGCACACACACACACACACACACACACACACACACACACACACACACACACATATAACCATTAGCATAATCATGATCACAATACAATTACCAGTGTTCATAAGATCATGGTTAAGATAACTCCCTTTATTTGTGCACAACATGCACAACATTGAGAACAACAGTTCCCAAGATAGCCAAGGCATCTGATTCCACAAATCCATTTACTTTACCTTTCATGATTACCTTTCTCATGATTGTCCTGGCACTGTCCATTTGTCCCAATGGACCTAACCAACCCAACCGACTGTTATATTCCTGCATTCAACTACCCTTTACTCATATATTGGCCTTGATCTGGGTCATACATTACCTGTTGGGTTTCATTCAACTCTCCTCAAGCTCCATTAACTTTCATCTTTCCCCAACCAATTCCCAAGACCCTAATTCCCAAAACCCTCAAAACATAAAAGGAAAGAACAAAAATGAAAAGTAAAGAAAACAAAGAAAACCAACAACAATACAACTTACAAACAAAGTGGCATGGCAATGCAGCAGACACAGTAAAAACTGCAAATCAAGCACAAACAAATCACAAAACACCAAAAGCACAAAACTTTCAACAGACATCATGACTCAACCCCCATGGTTCCTAGTGCTTCCAATGGAAGGCTCAACTTGAACCTTCTTCAATACCTTATGGAATTCTCTTTTCCATGGAATTCCCTACATCATACTTCCATAAACACACAATTGTCAGTGCATAAATAAATATAACAATATACTAGTTATCTTACCTTGTTGTACCGAGCACATTGCCCTACAATTGAACACATGCACATAAAATCTCTCAAGGGACTCCAATTCACTTGACAGATCCAACTTTGACTAGAACCCTGCTATTATACCTACATTTGATTAACCATCTTCCATGTAGACCCCTCACCCCTAAAGTGCTACCATGCACTTTAATTGCTCTATTACTCAGTCTCAGAGCATGAGCTCCTTCCACTGTGAGATGCATTGAGGCTCTACCTGGAGCTCTCCCCTTGGTTCCTCTTCCACCTCAATGATGGATGCCTGATGACCTACCCGCCTGTTATCCACTGTTGCATAGATCCGGGGAATGCTTTGACATACATCCACCACTGTCCATGCATCCTGTGCACTATAGATCTGAGGCCTACCACACATCCATCACACCACTCTAACACAAAGGGTAATCATTCCTGCGATGATCTCTATCATAGGTCGAACACCACAATAGTTCCCTACCATTGCCTTTACTTTGTTGCTCTACAGGATGAGACCCATGTCCTTTGTCAACTATATTGAACTTCTTATAAGGTGCCATATTTTCCTTGTTACCCGCATCCTTCCAGTTACTCTTGAACTCAGGCTTGGACTTTGACTGCTCATAACAATGCTTCAACTTTTTTATGGCTTTCTCTAATGACTGAGGCTCGTCAAACTCAGTCCAATATTTGAATGATAATGGCAGTCCACTGATGAAACTTTGGATAATTTCTTTTTTCATCCTTGAGATAAGGACCATAATTCAACAACTCTAGGAATCATCTAGTGTACTCATCATCTTTCATGAAACCCATCTTCAATTCATAGAACTCCTCTGGAATATACCGCTTCTCACTCCTCCTATAAGGATGATGGTGATAATGGTGATGACATCTCTTAGAACCAGAACTAGAATAAAATCCATAAGCACTATCCCTCCTATCAACTGTATCCAACCATTTGCCACCTCTGACTATATCATCTATGTCCAACCTATATCCTGATTGAGACCTGATACCATATGCCCTATTAATCTCTTCTTCCTGTCCATAACTAATCTCCATCTGTCCCTACTTTCTGCAAACATGATAGGCTCTGAAGGATGGCTACATTAACTTCTCATTGCTTTTCCTAAGATCTATAAAGTCTTTCTTGCAACATACCCTGTTAGATAACCAAATAGAGAGAATCAAAATCATAACTTAGTGTATTTTAGGGGAGGCTATCTAGTCTCCATAATCAATCCAGATTAGCACGATATAACTTCACAAGCACATCAAATCATACATAAATAATGTCATGATATCCATAACAGTAACTAACTAAAATTCCCACATTATAAACTCATAAACAACTGAGATGCATGCCTAACAATCACATATGCACAATTCAGTCTAGATTAGTATGACACATCATCACAAGTATATTGACTCATACATGAACATCATAACCATATCCATCTACACAGGCCAACCAAAATTAGCATGATACATTATATTATTAAGAACTTAACCACAATGACAATAATCATCATGCATATGACTGCAATCCATATAACAATAAGTTAACGATCATTCATGACTAACAGATGCACGCACACATGACCTCACTAATCAATTAGCATTTATCATGCATGTAACAACAACAACAATGCATATAAAAACCTCTTGATGGTGCTGGATATCGCCAACATGTAGGGGAGCTCCCCGATGTGAGTTCCCAATTAGACCTCAAACCGTTTGGTGTAGGAGTTCCATCCGGTTGTATGGTCTGACTACCATTGCAAAGGTTTTAGAGATATTCCTTGGTTATAACACACACACAAGAGGCAAAAAACACCTCTTTGGGGCAACAAGTATGTAAACTTTGTGTGACACTAAATGTAAGATCTACATGGAACTTACACTGTTTGTAAAGGGAAATGAGCCTCGAGTTAGGGAAGTCATAGTACTATCATAAGGGAGACTCGAAAATGAAGAGAAAGGCTTGTTGATTACTTGCAAATTAGTTCACACGTTAAACACCAATTATGAAAGCATAACAACACTCAATCAACAATATCCATATCTAAGCAACTAAATAGTTCATTAGTCTTAGTATGTAATTAAACCAACATATACCGCAAACATAACAAGAATAATCTTACTACATACACAATACATGCATGAAGAAGTGCTAGCTCATAGAGCTTTTAATTATAAATGAAAGATTCCAAGTACACTGTTACATGGGTGAAACAATAAATCCAACAGTGGAACATGAAGCCACAACTTTCTTCTCCAAAGAATGATATATCTCTTTTGCACTACAAGAGAAGCGAAGACAAGACTTTAAGAACCCCATCCCTTTACTTGAGTTATGAGGAGCTATTTATAAGAAAAAGAGAATGACTTTTGAATTTCCTCATGACTACTCAACTTCTATGACTTATGGGCTTCTATACAACTTTTCATATTTTATACATGACCTTTTGCATTCCATATGTGGCTTTTTACATTCCACATGTGTGTCTTGGACTCCATTACATACAACTGATTACAAAAAGACAAATTACATATAAGATAGTGGCTATATGAGATAAAATTGCTAATAGGACAAAATGTCAACAAATTGACAAGTCATTTGATTCCTCATGGGGCTCATTAGTAATGTATGTGTGCCATGCTCTGAACTCCGTAGAGATGACTTTGATCTGAACCGAAAAGTCACTGTATACCGCACGTTCACCTCCAGTGCTTCTGTCAATATAGTCTTGGAGCTTGATTGTACACTATTCCATATCTATGGAAATTTCATGTGGACCTTAGCTGGTGCGATCGTATTATAGAATAATGTCTTTGGTGATCTCCAAGCCTTCTTGTTCTGATGCTTTCTTGATTTGTGCTATGTACTGCCTAATTTCCTAAAAGATGATTTCCATGCCTCTTATTTCTTCAAGTGATCCTACTGAAGGCATCCCATGTTTCTATGTTAGAGACTCGAATCCATTGTGTAGTTGACCATAATCGATAATAATGTTAGCTAACTGTTCTCCTAGAAGGATGTAGTTCTTATGATGGATTCTCAACTATACTTTGTATATATTAATGAAAATCATGTCCTTTCTAACCATAAGTTACATAACATTCAATTTATCAGCCCATTCCTGGAGTTGATCAACAACTCTGTTTGTCACTTTCAAGTGCTTTAAGACTTCTTATGGTTTCTTTTGAATGCTAAGAAGGGGCGCCAACACATGTTGTGGAAGTATCATTTCATCGTACAATTATGCTATGGTGTCCTCCATTAGCCCCAAATCCTCCTGTATGGATGATTTCCATTCTATCATGTTGAAGATGTGGGAAGATAGTCGCTAATTTTCTACATTGAGATGTTCCGCTTGTTTCTTTGCTGCAACTAACTCTTTCCTCAATCACGCATTCTCACTCAATAAATACTCTGCATCTTCCTGTGTTTTTGTAGTAAAAAAAGCATTGGCCACCATGATTGCCTTGGGATTCCTCCTAGTATTATAGTTGATCACCTTTTTTATGGATGCAAACACTAGAATTTGAGGATCGTTTGGGAAGTATCTATGCCTTTGCTGCATGATCCTTTTCTTAAGTTGATCAAACGTGACATTACATACATCCATGAATCTGTCTTAAGGTGGAGGTGTGATTCCCATTTCATAGAATGGGCGATGACCACCCGTAAGAGGAGGTTTTTTCAGAGAACTTGGTTCATCATCTATGGGCTAGAAGGTACATCTTCCTCCAACTCTTCCTTTATTTCCTGAGTCAATTTTTCTTCGTCTAGCCTCTATGCTGCTTCGTCCTCCTGTGACTACCTTTACCATTCTCCTCCTAATCTCCTTCTCTCCTATTATTCTTCCTAATGCTTTCTGAGAAACTCTTATTGCTTCCTCTTCTCCTCTTCTTCTTGTTGCATATTTTCCTCTAATTATCTCCTTTCTTGTTCA
>APFE031377573.1:0-20531 GCA_000404065.3 Pinus taeda
AAGATTTAACCTCATTTCTTCCGCCGGATTCCGTCACCAGAATCTCCAAAAAGTCGCATTATAGACAACTCCTGTTTGAAATTAATGGGAATTTTGGGTACGATAAGATTGAATCTCAATCTATCTAAAAGTCCCCACGAAATTATAATCAATTACAAAGATTAGTTAATTAGACTTTTTGTTTTAAATTACTCCTCTACATATTTTAATTGTCACTTCCATTTAAGGTTTAAATATATTTTGTTTGGTTGTAAAAAGATTTTACACACATCATCTGTATATAACTAGTTAAATACTCTTTTCGAAGATTTAACGAATCATATATTTTCTAATGTTCAAATTTACACATCTTTTCAAAGCTAAATTTAGTTAAAGGTGAAGTGTGAGCCCTTCTAATATATCATAAGTAATTAAAAGATTGTACATGTTTAACACCTTAGGAGTTTGGTCTTTCAAAAATCCAAAACAAACAAAGCATTTTAGATGCTCTGCAGAGGTACAACAGGGTCGATTCTATAGGATCTTGGACTTTTGATTTTAATCGGACAGTTAAAACCACTACATCGCTTAAGAAACACAGAGACCATTGAAAAGTCTATTCGGGAAATTTGTTGGAAACAACCATTTGGCTTATTCAAAGTCTCTTTGAAATGGATTCAGATTTATTTTCTCAGATTTGCTAAGATTAGGCGAGGATTATCCATTGGATATTAATGTATCGTTTGGGTTTCCTTTTATGTCAATTTTGGTTGAGAGATTGTGATAAATTGTTATTTTTTCGAATGTATAAATACCCATCTTTGTTTATATAGTATGGGATTCGAATCCGAGAGAAAAGATGCAGAGTAATGCTTGGGCTTACAACCTATTTGTAAGGAGGGAGTCTGTCATTCATTTATACTATTGCAGTGAGAGTTGATCCATCTTTTCCGGCACAGAATCGAGTTTAGAGGTAGCAGAGGACTTGCACTACTATAACTCTATTGTTTTCTATTACTTGATTCATCTTTATAATAATATTTATTGCGGTAATTGGTTTCATATTACTACTACTTTCTCTGTTATTGGAAGCAAATGCTTCAATTTTTAGATATCTTTTATGGTGTATGAGTATGTATGTGTCTTTTCCGCACTATCGTTTATTGTTTACTGAAATTCTTATTTAAAACCTGGTCAAGCTATATTACAGGGTTAATCAGAAATGAGATTTGAAACTGGAACTTGTATAAGGACAAACCTTTATCTCCTTGAGCTACTGGCTATCTAGCAACTTAATCTTATCAATTTCCTTCTTTATACTTGTCATGTATTTTAACTATTTCATTATTGTGGCATGAATCTTTGGGTCCTTATGGATAAGTTTGATTAAGAATTGGATATGTTTGTAGTTGGATGCCTGTTAACTATTTAATGGAAATTTATTTGTATACATTCGTTTGAACAAGGATTAGGCCTCAGAACTATTTCCCTAGTTTATTTCCTTTATCGTTTTCCAATTTAAACATACTTTTGTTTATTTTCCTATCCTTTTAGCTTGCTCTTGATTGAGAGAAGGACTAATCCTTCCCTTAATCAAGACAACTCTAGTATTAGATGCATCTTAGATTATACTTTGCATGTATTTCTACTTTCTTCATCCTAGAAGTCCACTCATATAGGGGCAATCTTTAGAGTGGCTAGGTTGAGCCCCAGATCAACTTAAGGATCACTTTCATTCTCGATCAGCAAGAGGGATGATCTGATGTCTCTTCTCTATTGGTATATGAAAGTCATACTTTAAGCTAGTAGAGATAGAGAGAGGGTAACTAGACCCAATTGAACCAATCAGAAACACCATTTCCAATAGAAAAGGAGCTATTTTAAGTTCCCTACTGGGTGGACTCCCTTAAAATGTTGAAAGGTTATTTTTTTTTATCAACATTTTTGGCGCTAGAAGTAGGGTATATTTTAAATTGTTTGCTAAGGTTTATTGCATAATTTTAAACCTTGAATTATGGGTTCCTCTAAGAAACCTCCTTGGAAATGCGTTAGTGTATCACAATCAAAGATGAAGTTCAATGGTAATTCTTCTGCCTTTAATCACCTTTTTTAGTTCATTTCAAATTCTAAAAAATTTAATATTGATGAGTTGATCTTGGCAGGATGTTCACAAATACTTTGATAGGTCAAACAAAAGACTAGTGTATTTCACTTCCAACTGCCTCAATACATAGCTGGGATGAATTTGAAAATATTTTCCTTTATCCTTTTCAACAATATAACTGCAAAAAGGTTTGTAAGTAGCTACTAAAATTGTGTAGGACAAAAGGTGAGTATTTGTGAGAATGTTTTCCAGTACCTTATTTGTAATCTCGACTTGACCATTCACCTGAGGATGATATGGGAATGTCACCCTAGTTTGATTCCATATTTTCCCATAAGCACTGCTATTAAATGTAATGTAAATTTTGCCCCTCTAGTTGAAACTATTTCTCTAGGAGCCTCAGACCAAGGGAGAATTTATTCAAATAAAAACTCTGAGACAACTTGTTCAATGGCCTTTGCAATAGCTTTGGCTTCCACCAATTTGGTCACGTAATCTGTGTAGACAAGAATATGGAATTTCTAATGAGAAGGAGGATTAAATGGTCTAACAAAATCGATAGCTCGCTTTTCAAAGGGATCAAGGACTAATTGCGGTTGTAGTGGCATTTCATTTGATTGACCAAGCTGACCCATCTATTGGCAGTTGTCACACCCCCATACATACTTCTTAGCATCATTAAAAATAGAGGGCCAATAGTATCCCATGTGCAACCCCTTATGACCAGTTCACTTGTCTGCAAAATTCTCTCCACAAAGGTTGTTATGGTTGGCTTTAAGAATGTCATGAATCTCGTCCTCCCCTACACAATGCTGAATTTTCTGATCCGGTATAGTGTAGAAGATATATCCCTCTATCCATTAATAGCAGGTACTTTTTTGGACGATTCTTCATTTTTCCCTGTACGACAAATGATGAGGTACCTTACATGTAGTAAGATAGTTAGAAATATCTCCATACCAAGGGGTGTGAGTAGAGATTGCAAAAAGATGCTCGTCACGAAAACTATCCTCTATAGGTGTATCTTCATCATTAATATTCAACCTAGATAGGAAATCTGCTACCACATTAGCTTTTCTTGGTTTATCTACAATAGTAATAGCAAATTCTTGTATCTATGACAACCATCTTGTAACTTGAAAAGGAGTTATATAATTTTTCATTAGATACCTAATGGTTGAATTGTCTGTGTGCACGAAAGTGGTGTACTCTATAATATAATGCCAAAATTTATTAACAGCGTAAATGAAAACCAAAATTTCTTTTTACGTTACCATATAAATGAGTTCAGCAGGATTCTTATTGACATAATAAATTGCATATGGCTTTTTGTCCTCCTGTTCTCCCAAAACTGCCACGACTGTTGTAAGAGAAGCATTCATGGAGATATTAAATGGGAGTTTCCAGTCAGGGCCACATAATATTGGAGCTTTACAAACTAGTTTCTTGATCTTTGAAAAAGTCGTTCACATGCATCAGTCCACACAAATTCTGCATCTTTAGGTAGTAATTAGAAAAGTGGAAATGTTATTTTAGAAAAAAAATCTATAAAGCCTCGATAATACCCAACATAACCAATAAAGCTACATACGACCATTGGTGTCTTTAGTGTAGGAAAATTTAAGATTACCTCAACCTTAGCAAGATCAACCTATATTCGTGCAGCTAAAAATAAATGCCCCATAACTATCCCGTCTTCCATCACCACATGATATTTTACTGTTATAATAGAAACATGAGTTTGTTTACATCATATAAGTACTTTTTCTAAATTCTCTAGACCTTCTTTAAAAGAATCTCCATATGGGGTAAAATCGTCCATATAAATTTCAACACTGTTATTAACTAGATTAGAAAAAATTCCCAATATTGCCCATTGGAAGGTAGCAGGTGCATTACAGAGGCTAAAAGGAAGGACCCAATATGAAAAATTTCCCAAAGGGCAAGTAAAATTAGTTTTATCTTGATCCTAAGGAGATATCTGGATCTGGTTATATCCACTAAATCCATCCAAAAATGAGAATAACTTCTTCCCGGCAAGTCTATCAAGGACCTGATCAATAAAAGGTAAGGGAAAGTGATCTTTTTGGGTTGCTTTATTCAATTCCTTGTAATCAACACAATTCCTCCACCTGCTATTTTTCTTTGGAAAAATGACTAATGGGAATACGCATTGACTATCTGAAATTAGATAAATAAACCCAACATCCAATAGCTTCTGCAATTCTTCCTTGACAATGTTATTCAAAGCAGGATTCATCCTTCTTTGTTGTTGTCGAACAGGTTGACATTCTTCTCTTATATATATATATGATGGGTACATAGATCAGTAGGGATCACTTTCATATCTGTATATTCCCAAAGAAAGGCTTCCTTCTTATCCTAAAGAACTTTCAACAATTATTCAGTCTAAGAAGGTGAAAAATTAGTAGTAACGTTCAATGTTTTCCCTTGATTGGTTTCTACTGGAATACTATTATGGGGTGCAGTGATGAGAACATTTTCAATTTCTATTTTTGGTTCAATAGTTTCTTGAGTAGTGCAACTCATAACAGACTCTAATAGTTGTCGGGTCAAACCAAAAACGGAATTGGGACTACTAATAAATGTACTAATAGCATCATCTTTCGTTTCATCCTTAAAACCGAGAGCTTCACCAATGGTAATAATTACTCTAACATCTTAATTTCCAGGTTTAGAATCATCCATGGGTGGAGACTTTCGTTCTAAAGTAAATCATGGTTTGACCGATGGACTTGGTTCTGCAGGCGGGTAACAAACAACGTTCGTTGTGATTTCTCCATTAGATATTCCCATATTTCCCAATCGACACCGAATGTAAGCATATATGGTAGCGAGCCAAGGCCTACCTAGAATCAAAGGATGCCCCCTGGCTGGAGATTGAGTGTGCAACACCAAAATATTGATAGGGTATTTCCAAGAATCTACAAAAATGGGCATGTATTCCAACTTCCATACTAGTCTTACAGTGGATCAGTCTCCAAGTTCTAGGACTGTAGGGGTTGGTTTAAAGTCGAGTAGGCCTAGGGTATTGTAATTTTTGATTTTATAATGTTAATTGTAGCTCCCAGGTCTACCAACACATTTGGAATATCAACTCCATTAATTTACATTGTAAGAAATGGGTTTCCTGGATCACCATATTTTACGGATGTAGTTTTTCCCAACATTATGTCTAATAATTTTCCCATGACATGAATACTGGGTGGGTCTTTTAGTTTTCTTCTAGGATTTTTAGAATAGAATTCCTTAATCATTTTAACATAGATCGACACATCCTTCATAGCTTGAAGTAATGGGATTTTGAAAAATAAGTTCTGAAATTCCCCCAAAAAGTCAAATTTAGCTTGAGGAATTTGTTTGCTCAAGGATAGCCTCTTAGGGTAACGTAGGCCGATTTGACATCCTCGAGTGACAATTGTTTAAGTGGGGGACTATTGTTCCATTGTAATATATATCGAATCACCCCTAGTATTTCTAGAGGAGTTTCAAGGTTTAGGTTATGAGACTTCATCACAAGTATGTTCAACAATTATTGGTGAAGTCTTAGTATTTACCACTCATTCGGATCAAAGATTCAATTGATTATATTCTGCAGTAGCAATACCATATGCAGGAAGGTTGAGTGTCTCAACCTATCGGGCTCCCTTATTATTCAGGTTTAGGTTGGATTGAATAGGCAGTTGTGGACGAAGAGGAGGATTACGAGTGGAGGCATTAGATGGAAGTTGTAATTGTTGTGGTGGCATAGGCTGGGAAAATTGATTTGTAGGAAGAGGAGGTCCATGATAGCTCTGGGACCATGAAGGGGCTAGACCAAGTTAAGGGGACCATGACTGCCAGGGAATTGGATACTGGTAGTATTGTGTCCACGAAGGTGGGAATGGTACAAGCTAAGACCCAAAATTAAAAATATTAAAATACTGAGAAGGATCTTGAGATATACCTTCATTCATATTATGTGGTCACGTTGCCATGGATTCTTTGATCCCATGAATTAAATCTAATCTACTTCTTCATTTTCTTCTTGAAAGACTCCCTTCAGCCAAGGAAGAGATGGAAATGTGTTGGTAGAATGGCTCTTCTCACATATTGCACACATTTCAACGGTGTTGAGTGGACATTCCTTCAACGGGTGCTTCTTCCTGCATTCAGTGTATAAAATGGTCATCACCTTCTTAGCTTCCATATGTTTTTTTTTTCTTGCAGAACATCTAGCTATGAGGACAATATGCTTAGAATATCTGTCCTCAAATTATCCAACAAGTTCCCAATTTCTTCTTTCGTAACCCCACCATTGGATGTCTTAAGAACTCGTATTCCTTGCTTATTCCTTGCATCTCCACGTGAAAATTTGATACACAAGTCATAGATGGTGTCGAATTCTTCCTTTGAGATATCTCCTTTTCCTACCACATTCGGGACTTCCAAGGATTCTTCCCTTAGTGCTTGGAGAAAGATTATCTTTAAAATATCCTTACCCAAGTCATTGGCTAATCTTTACAAGATGTATTTAAAATGTTCCACAAATTCCTCCATGTTCTCATCCTCTTTCTACATAATCTTAAATATTTCCTCCTTAATGTCTCGAGACTTGTTGTAGTCCTGATATTTTTCAAGGAAAATTCTCTTCATGTCATCCCATGTTGTAATATATTTTCCTCCTAAACCCATAAACCATTTGAGATTTGTTCCTTTTAGAGTAGCAAGGAATATCTTCAATTGTTGAGCATCAAAAATATAATCGTATCCTCGACATACAACATCGAATTAGAAGAGGAACGTGTCTATATTTTTGGAAGAGAGACCATGGAAATTATGTAATGTTGTTAAAGGAATAGGCTTCATAGGTGCATTACCTCTAATATCTCTAATTGGAAACTTGATCGTAGAAGTTGTATGGGCAATGAATAGCTTTCAATATTCACTTGGGATCTCAATAGGTTCTAGTTATTCTATAATGCGTCGTTAAGTTTGTCTGACATCACTCTCTTGATCGAATGGCAAAGTTAATTCCCTTGATTCTCCTTCCCCTTCTTATGAAATTTCAATGCTCAATCCCTTAGATCCTCTGATTCCTATTTCTTCTTTCTTGAGTTCCTCTTCTATTATTGAGGGAGGCTCTAGTTGTGAAACTCGTTGTCCTCCAGATCTCATATGAGATCTAACCCTAACTGTAGCTCGTGACGATACTCCTAACTCATCTCTTAAAGTGATATCTTAGATATAGGTAACTCTACCTAGATCATTCCTCCCTCTTTTTGGGGCTCTTCCTCTACCCCTTTTGTTCATTTCTATGTTCATACAATTTGAAAGCAAAGGAAAAGCATCCAAACAAAGCTAAGCCTCAAGTCCAGAATAGGGTAAAAAAAACTTTCTTGACCAGGATGAGAAGATGACCCCTATAATTGAAATGAAAATAAATAATCCAATAATTTAAGCTCGGGCCCTAGAAGAGGTTTATTATAGACTTCACCTAACCAAGGTGAGAGAGTGTTCTTAGAATCAAGAAAATAAAAGAAAAATAAACCAATCACAAAATCTAAATCTCGAGTCGTGAAAGAGGCAAAATCTACCTAATGAGGACAAGATAGTGTTCCTAAGGGAAAACAAAAGAAAAACAAAGCAATCACAAAATCTAAAGGTCGGGTCCTAAGAGAGGTAAGAACTACCTAATTGGGATGAGAGAGTGTTCCTATGGCCAATACTTGTTGTACTTTTGCACCTTATATAGCCTCCTTGGCAACGACACAAAAATGTTGGTGTTCAGATATGAATTATAGATTTCACCCTTCCCCACATTTATTGTCAACCTAGGGCTTGTTAATTTTTTCAAGGCTATCGTACAAAGTATATCTAGGCCATAGTTTCCCTACCAAGCATTGAGAATTCAAACCAGCATAACACTTAAGTAACAACAAGCTAATGATAGTAACAACAAATTAGAGTAACGAAAATCTGAATTCACAACACAAAATCGATAAATCATTAACAACAATATAAAGGAAAATACAACCAATATAAATCTATGCAGACAACTAATCCAACAACACATGACCAAGAGAGTGGGTCTGGCTCTCCAATCAGGGTTGTGACAAGATCGAAGATTACACGAAGTTTAGGAAATCAAAATTGCATTAATCGAGAAAGGAATACAATAATGATTGTTGTTACACCTCTCGGATCCAACGTCCACATTTCTCACTCGATAAACATTACTTATACATTGTATCATTACAGGAATAGTATTAACAACCTCAAAAAATACAACAGCTTTGTCTACTCACAAATATACTGTAATAGTTAAAACAGAAACAGAATGCAAAAGATAGCAATTGTACCAATCCATTAACTCCTCGTTACTTGAACATCCTTGCAGCCCCTATTCTAGAACAACACTACCAGCTCATTAACAACCTTTGTGCCAATTCATAGCATGTTGGTCATCATTACCTTGATTATGCAAAAGAAATTTAATCAATAAGTAGCATAGGCAGTGTTTCCCTAGGACTACATTTCATTAATTAATATTTCAAAAATACATGACAAATTAATATACCTTTGTTATTTTGAGACATAAATTAATCTCGTAAAACTTGGGAATGGGTAAGGAGAAATCGATAAAACCAGGTAAAAATGGTCAAATCTATCAACCAACAGGTACTTCAACAACTCCTTTTACAGGGACATCTATTGTAGTAGTTATGACAATGGAAACATAGTCCACAGACTCAACAATTGATTTAGCTAAAACAATGGGATATTTGTCCATAAAATATCAAGAAATTTAAAAGTTGAAAGCTCAACTCAACAATCTCCAAGAGAAGAAGTGAAAAGTTGATAATGTTTACTTAGCACAGCTTCAGAAAACTCATAGATTAACTCAGAGTATATAGACTCTAGAAAATGACTCTACTATTTCTCAAACCATTGCACAGGCCAAAGAAAACAACTGGCTGGTAATTAATGAGTCTATGACTAATTTTTGGCCTTCCATTGAAATTATTTTTGAGCACCAAGAAATATTGGAAAAATCAAAGGAAGTAATTGCAAAAGTAAAGAAAGACCTAGGTCAAAAACTAGGAGAGCCAAGAACATTAATCAGAATTCTGAATTCAAAAACAAGGTAAGAGCTAGAAGAATATGAAATTGAGGACAGAACTGAAACTATTTTTGAAATGAGAAGGATTCTCACTAAAAGGAATCTAATGCTACAACCATAAAATAAATGCCATAATATTGAAGCTATTATTCACAAGTTCCACAAAAAGTTTAATATTCTACATCAAAAATGACTTCTAGGTTTAAGAGGAATGACAGACAGTTTGGTTCCCCTTGACAAATATTAGTGAAGGCTAGATGTTATAGCTACAAACAAATCTAGATTCGCTAAGATTAAGGGGACTATTACAGGAAAATATTTTATTGAAGGTTTGAGTTTTGATTTATTGATTGAACATGAAATCAAACATATGTTTGTAGTCAAACCCACTTTTCAGAAATACACTAAACTGGATGAAACATATAGAAAGTTAATAGAATATTCCATTCCAAATGAAGAAAGATGGGAAAAGGTTTGCCATCTCATGGACTAAATAGGAAATAGTTTTCCAGCAACAAACACCAGGTTTTCAACAACAAGATGCAAGTTTTTAGGAACAAAGGGATAGATGATTATCATGTGATTATTAAGAACAACAAAACAACATCCTTTTCAGCCCAGTCATCACTAGAAGCCTTGAATTTTGTGCCAAGATTCATAAGCAATTTTATTTTCCTATTTTGTAGTTCTATTTTTGTAAAACAGCTCTAGAATATTTGCAAATAAATTTTGATATTTAAATCAATATATTTTCAAAAAAATTGTATAAATACTTTGTAGATCAAAGTATAAGGGGTTGAATCACTGTGATAAACTCTTCAGCAAACTTATAAATCTTCTGAAGTTATTTTCTGAGTAATAAAAGGATTATGGATTCATTTTCAAATAACTTGTGTCTCTATGAGTACTTCTATGTTTTTAATATTTTCATTTTGGTTAACTCTGCATATGTTTGAAATTAATGGGAATTTTGGTTAAGATAAGATTGAAACTCAATCTATCTAAAAGCCCCCACGAAGTTATAATCAATTATAGATATTATTTAATTATACTTTTTGTTTTAATTAACTCCTCTACATTTTTTAATTGTCACATCCCATTAAGATCTAAATATATTTTGTTTGGTTGTAAAAGGATTTTACACGCATCATCTACATATAACTAGTTAAATACTCTATTTGAATATTTAATGAATCATATATTTTCTAGAGTTCAACATTACACATCTTTTCAAAGCTAAATTATGTTAAAGGTGAAGTGTCAACCCTTCTAATACATCATAAGTAATTAGGAGACTGCACATGTCTAAAAGTTTACAACATTGATCATCCAAAAATCCAAAACAAACAAAACATTTTAGGTGCTCTCGCATAATTCCTTAACCTAGAATCATCTATAGAGGTACAACAAGGTCGATTATGTAGGATCTTGGACTTTTGATTTTAATCGGACAGTTGAAACCACTTCATCGCTTAAGAAAGATAAAGGTTGTTGAAAAGGTTGTTTGGGGAATTTGTTGGAAACAACCATTCGGCTTATTCAAAGTCTCTTTGAATTAGGTTCAGATTCAGTTTCTGAGATTTGCTAATTATGCTAGGATTATCCATTGGATATTAATGTATTGTTTGGATTTATTTTTATGTAATTCTCTGTTGAGAGGTTGGGATAAACTTTTATGCTTTCGATGTATAAATACACATCTCTGTTTGTATAGTAGGGGATTCGAATCTGAGAGAAACGAGGTAGAGTAATTCTTGGACTTACAACTTGTTTGTAAGGAGGGAGTCTATGATTCATTTACACTTTTTTAGTGAGAGTCAATCTATCTTTGCAGGTAGGGAATCAAGTTTAGAGGTAGCAAAGGGCTTTCACTACTATAACTCTCTATTGTTTTCTGTTACTTAACTCAACTTTATAATAATATTTATTTCAGTAATTGGTTGCATAGTACTACTACTTGCTCTATTATTGGAAGTAAATGCTTCATTTTTCACATATCGTTTCTCATGTATGAGTATGTATGTGTCTTTTCAACACTATTGTTTATTGTTTACTAAAATTCTCATTTAAAATCGGGTCAAGCTATCCTACAAGGTTAATCAGAAATGAGATTCGAAACATGAGCTTGTATAAGGATAGACCTTTATCTCCTTGAGCTGCTAGCAATGTAACAGTTTAATCTTATAGATGTCCTTCTTTCTACTTGTCATGTATTTGAATTATTTTAGTATTGTGGCATGAATCTTTTGGTCCTTATGCATATGCTTATTAAAAATTGGAGATGTTTACAGTCAGATGTCTGTTAACTATTTAATGAGCATTTATTTGTATACATTTCTCTAAACAAGGATTAGATCTCAGAACTATTTCCTTTATCTTATTCAAATTTCAACATACTTTTGTTTCTTTTCGTGTCCTTTTAGCTTGCTCTTGATTGAGAGACGGACTAATCCTTCCTTCAGTCAAGACAACTCTAGTATTAGTTACACATTAGATTATACTTTTCATGTAGTTCTACTTCTTGCATCCTAGAAGTCCACTCATATAGGGGTAGTCCTGAGAGTGGCTTGGTTGAGCCTCAGATCAGCTTAAGGATCACTTTCTTTCCTGATTAGCAAGCGGGTTGGTCTGATGTCTCATCTCTATTGGTAGATAAAAATCATACTTTAAGCTAGTAGAGATAGAGAGAGGGTAACTGGAACCAATTGAATCAGTCATAATCACCATTTCCAATCGAAAAGGAACTACTTTAAGTTCCCGACCGGGTGGAGACCCTTAAAATGTTGAAAGATTATTTTTGTCGATCAACATTTTTGGTGCTAGGAGGGTCTATTTTAAATTGTTAGCTAAATTTTATTGTATAATTTTAAACCTTGAATTATGGGTTCCTCCAAAACACCTCCTTGGAGATGATTTAATGTATCACAAGCAAACACTACTCCAATCAAGGATTCAAAACATTCTCAAAGGTAAAGTTCAATGGTAATTCTTCTGCCTTTAATCACCTTTTTAGTTCATTTCAAATTCTCAAAAATTTAATATTGATGAGGTTGATCTTGCGAGGATTTTCACAAATATTTTGACAGGTCAAGAAAAATATTGGTGTCTTTCACTTCCAATTGCCTCAGTACATAGCTGGGATGAATTTGCAAATATGTTCCTTCAACCTTTTCAACAATATAACTACAAAAAGGTTTGTATGTAGCTACTAGAATTGTGTAGGATAGATGGTGAATCTTTCAACCAATTCTCAATTAGATTTAATTAACATTAATGTTATTTAAGTCCAATGATTTACCTCTTGAACATCAATTAATGAGCTAGTTTAAGTATTTAATTTATCTTCCTTGTAATTCTAATGAAGAATCACATACCAAGGAAGGTACTAATGAAATTGTTTGTAATGATGAAAACATTGAACCTTGTTCTTCTTCTTTTTCAAAAACTATTTTAACTAATTCACACTCTTCAAAGGAATCTCTTTTTGAAGTTGAAAAAGATAAGAGTCCAAACATTTCTTCTCATCTTTGTAATGATTTCAACAATCATGAATCAGCCCCAATTTGTGACTCCCACAATCATGATATACCTTTTTGCAATCAAAATTTTGAAATTTTCCCATCCCTGCAAGTAAATGGAAATAATGATTTTAATTTCATAATCACTTGCAAAAAGGAAATCCTAGAAAATAAGCTTCGAGTATGTTGTGACATTATTTGTAACATAAATGTATACTATAGATTGCCTTCTTTTCTCTTCCTTTGTATTACAATTTATTTCTTTGTTGAATTTTATTTTTGATTTATTGGATACTTCGTGTTGGTACCTTGAGCAACAAAGTTCCACACTCTCGTTAAATGTATTAATTACTACATGAATTATTAATCGAAGTTTCAATCATCTATTTCAATTTATTCTTAGGTTAAGGTTCTATATTATGATTGGACAAATGATTTCAGATTTCCAAATGTATTTTACATGAATTATTACACTTGAGATTACATCTATATGTTTTGACCATTCATGCATTCCTCTCAGAAATCTTCCTCCTTGCTCTCCACTCGATTATCTTGAAAATAAGATTTCTAATTTTTTTTTCTTTACAACAAACTTTCATTTGCAAAGATTTAACATTTAATACTGGTTTGTTGTTTCCTCTTTCTTTGAATATTTTCAAACATTTAAATCACATTCTAATCTTGATGATCCTATAGGCAGATGTTTGGAAGAATTTCACAGAAGGGATTTTGTAAATAAGTTGCTTCTTGTACATACATTACCATTAGATGCATATAATATATTTGGTTTTATTTCTGTTGGTATATTTATGAGTCTTGATTTACACATTCATGCAGATAATAAGATGCTTGAATGGTTACATTGGAAGCACGAATTTACTTAGTTTTAGTCTACTTTTTAAATTAGGATTAGGTGTAGTTTAGCAATTAGTTTAAATTAAATAGAAAGATGTTTTTGAACTTTGATAAATACATGGGAGAAGGTGAAGATTCATCAGGTAAATTTATCATCAAATTCTCCCAGGCACACATTTACATGTTCATTTCCATTTTTTCTTAGTTTTCTAGAATTTATTTTCTCTTTTAATCATTGTTTCTTTCTTATATTGTGTTCTTCTTCTCACATGTATTGGCTTGAGATAGAAGATCAACTTTTACCAATAAAGTAGTTGTGACAAATATTAATGCTAAAAGGAGCAATTTTTAAAAACTCAATCAGGGATATTTCCTTTACTTCTGAGTTTTCCTTATTATCCTCCTTATGCTCTTTCGAGATATGTTTATTCAAAGTTACATGTTTTAAAGAAATACTTTATAAAGTGAATAACATTATTGTTAAATTCTCATATGAAAAATTTAATCTCATCTCCCCATTTAGTTTGACAATTTATTTAAATAAAATTCTGAATAACAAACTCACCAAGTGAGAGAACATTTCATATGCTTGACATCATGCCAAGAACATAACAAGACCTTTATTGCTTATATCAAGAAATTTATTTTATCTTGTTTCACTCGAGTTTTGTTTATTTCATGATTTTGCTTGCAGTAGGTTTGCTTCTTAATTCCATTTTTAGTTTTCTTTTCTCTTTTCTCTTAGTTGGACTTGTTCCCAGAACATTTCTTGGTCCCTTTTGCAATCTAGTTGTGTGCAGATTTCACCTTTGTTTGTGATTAATCCTGATGATATTACCAACTTTGGTTAATACTTGGGAACCTTTTACTCTTATCTAATGGAATCCACTAGTAAAAGGAAAAATATTTGGTTAATTATCAAAACTGCTATTTTTTAGATTCAGATTTGAAGTTATTATTCCATGAGTTTTCCCTTTTTCATTATTGATGATCTCTAATTTATAACATAAGAGATAATCTCATTCTACAACAACCTTTTATCATAAATAACTTCTGAAGTAGGAAAGGCTAAAGAAAAGGTTTAGTGTTTTATCACTCTTCGATATCATCCCAATCCCTTGAGAGGATTTGTCTCCCCATCTATGTTAAAATCACTACAGTGTAAAATAAACAATTATATACCTAGAAGATAGGGGGTCTCCTTATAGATCCAACCTACCCTGACCATGGGCATTGATCATAGTGAAATTATCATATCTGGTTACCGCGTCAGGATAATGGCTTACAAAAATTCATTGTAGGACAGGAGGTCTCATCACGAGTCAGCCTGTTCATTACTATCAATACTTGTGAATAGCATTGTCGAAATTTGATCACCAAGCCAAAACAATGGCTTTCAAAGTAATTTAATGAAAACTATACTTTCTCTGAAATATCAAGCAGTGGATGGGATACTGGCTTTTCCTTGTGTTAAAATGTAACCCTGCTGAGGCTATGGATGCCTGCTAACAACAGTGGCTCTACATGTGATAATACGAGTTCAACTTTTTATTAAACTCAATTAAAATCTTTTTCTCTTTAGTTAAAGTTATTATCAATTAATGACTATTTTAAACATGAATTTTCTTTTATTATCAATATTGGAAATGTACAAAATGATTAAATTCCACTATCTTTTACTGAGATTTCATTGAAAAATCTGAATTTTAGCATTTTTTATTCATTTAAATTCATTCCCTTTTCTTTGGAGTTTCATCATTATTTTAAGAGATTTCTGGTTCTTCTCGTGTGTTGCCATTGTTGTGGTAAAACACACAACACCCCCATTTTGACTTTATTATTATCATAATAACTATGGGGACCGTTTTTAAAATTGCATTTAGCTTTTGAATCATTGCTTGGTTCATTTTTTCCTAATTAGATTTTTTTTATTTTAATTGTGTCAATCTTAATAAAAGTTTCTTTGATTAATAATATTTATTTATTTATTTAATTCATTAATTAGAACAAATGAATCAAATAGCCCCTAAGTCCAAGAATTATATTATCATGTGACTTTAATTAAACCAAACTTAAATTGGGTTTTTGAATAATAATCCATTGTCGAAGTAATAAACCTATTAACCAGAGTTCACAAATGAAAATATAACACAATGCATATAATAAAACCCTATCAGAGAAATACCATATCGGTGTTTTTATTAAGTGTCACCACTCAAAACATTCGATCATTGATATGTGATATCATATAACCTCTTATTTGCTCTAATCTCTGATATGTGGATCCGACTTGATTTACAATGTGATTTAATTATCAAATCGCATCCGCCACTTTATCGAAACTTTTAAAATGGCACCTTCGACAAGACTTAATCTTTGATTGCTAATATAATATGCAGATCTGATTGGCTTTATCTTAATGCTTTAATATAAATTTGCGTTTGTTGCATCAGAACTTTCCTATGTCATAAGTTTTGTAGAAAATGTCATGTTTCGACTGTTTCAAAACTCTGACATCAAAACCTTTGATACCCATCCATGCCTTCCACTTGTCACACTTTCATTTTGTCACTGATATAAAGTCTGAACAATCATTGTTTTAAGGTTTTGAGTTGTTATTTTAGTTTTCTTCGTTTTTTGTTAAGATTCATGTGATTTATAATAAAACGCTCACTTCTCTGTTTTATTTTGATTGCATGGATAATTCAAGGGGTCAATTCTGTAGGATCTTGCACTTTCAATTTTAATTGGACAGTTGAAACCACTACATTGCTTAAGAAAGACAAAGGCTATTGAAAAGGCTATTCGGGGAATTTGTTAGAAATAACCCTTCGACTTATTCAAAGTCTGTTTGAATTGGGTTCAAATTTAGTTTCTCATATTTGCTATGATTAGGCCATGATTATCCATTAGATATTAATATTTTTTTTTTGTAAGCTGAGGAGTTACCATTTTCTATTATCAAAATTGAAACCACTACAATCTTAAGGTGGTCTCAACCCTCCCCGAGGGGAAACCGGATTTATTAACCACCTATAGTTTTTGACTACTGACCAAAAATAAAAGGTTTTCAAGCTGTCTTTCCAGGCTTTGTAAGCATTCACCTTGTAACTGTTACTATTGACATATAATTGCAAGTAAAAGTTATCATAAGTCCTATACATAGCTAAAGGAAACTAAGATTAGCACTTTCTAACTAGTTCAAAAAACATGCCTTTCTTCATTGATTCCCAGTATCCTCTTGCTGCTCCATCTCCTTCTTGATCACCAAACCATTTGCCTCTAGCTGCTGCTAAATATCCTCCATCCTCTTGTCCTGCATGAGCAGGGTGATTAGGATGTTCTTTAGCTCTTTCTTCAGGTTTGGTATTCCCTGCAATAATTCAACCATTTCCAGGACTATCTGCTCCATAGCTTTGGCCATAAGTCTTTTCATTACCCAGTATAGGTGTAGGGACTGCTTATATAGTGTCATTCTTCCTCGGGTATGTCCTGGATCTAGCATGAGATGCACCCAGTCCTCCATTTCTTCCTCAGACTGAGCCTGAATGGCCTCTTCCTCCAAGTGCTCAATTATCCTCCTAATTTTCGGGTTAGTCCTCTCACTGTAGGCTCTCTCGGCTATCCGAACCCGTGTCTCAATAGTCCTCCTTCCCTGTCTTCCTTCTGCTTCCGCGCTGGTCTCCCCGTCTTCCACTATTACTTCTCGATAGTAGCGTCCCCGTCTACTTCTCCCTTCTACTACTCCCCGCCTCCTCTGGCCTCCCCTACCTCGACGACCTCGCCCTCGTCTCCGCCTGCCACTCCCTTCCTCAGCTTCTGACTCCTGCCTTCCGTCATCTTCCTCTCGTCCTCTTTTTGTGGCCCTTTTTCCTGTAATTTTCTCATTTCGGCCGCGGTTATCATTCCCCTGTGCTGCCGTCTCAAATTCGGCTTCGTTGTCTTCTCTCTCACCCTCTAAAACTTCATATACTGGTATATATAATTGCTCTGTGTCCTCATTGGATATTAATTTATTGTTTGGCTTTCATTTTATGTAATTTTTGGTTGAGATATTGGGATAAACTATTATGCTTTCGAATGTATAAATACTCATCTCCATTTGTATAGTAGGGGATTCGAATCCAAGAGAAAAGAGGCAAGAGTATTGCTTGAGCTTACAACCTATTTGTAAGGATGGAGTTTGTGATTCATTTACACTATCGTAGTGAGAGCTCATCCATATTTGCAGGTACGGAATCTAGTTTAGAGGTAGTAGAGGACTTGCACTATTGTAACTCTCTATTGTTTTATGTTGCTTGATTCATTTTTATAATAATATTTATTTCAGTAATTGGTTGCATAGTACTACTGATTTCTCTGTTATTGGAATTAAATGCTTCAATTTTTAGTTATCAATTCTGGTGTATGAATATGTATGTGGCTTTTCATCACTACTATTGATTGTTTACTAAAATTCTCATTTAAAATCTGGTCAAGCTATCTTACAGGGTTAACTAGAAATGAGATTCAAAACTAGAACTTGTATAAGGACATATCTTTATCTCCTTGACCCGCTAGCTATCTAACAATTTAATCTTATAGATGTCCTTCTTTATACTTGTCATGTATTTGAACTATTTCAGTATTGTGGCATGAATCTTTTGGTCCTTATGCATATGTTTTATTAGGAATTGGATATGTTTGCAGTTGGATGTTTGCTAACTATTTAATGGGAATTTTTTTGTATACATTCATTCGAGCAAGGTTCAAACTATTTCCCTCATCTATTTCATTTATCTTATTCCAATTTCAACATACTTCTATTTATTTTCATGTCCTTTTAGCTTTCTCTTGATTGAGAGAAGGATTAATCCTTCCTTCAATCAAGATAGGTCTAGTATTAGATGCATCTTATATTACACTTTACATGTAGTTCTACTTCCTGGATCTTAGAAGTCCCCACATACAGAGGCATTCTTTAGAGTGAATTGGCTGAGCACCAGATCCGCTTAACGATCACTTTCTTGCCTAATCAGCAAGAGGGTTGATCTGATGTATCTTCTCTTTTGGTAGATGAAAGTCATACTTTAAGCTAGTAGAGATAGAGAGAGGGTATCTAGACCCAATTGAACGAGTCAGAATGACCATTTCCAGCATAAAAGAAGCTACTTTAAGTTCTCGATCGAGTGGACTCCCTTAAAATATTGAAAGGTCATTTTTTTTATCAACAGGCTCCATCGTAACGTGTCTGGGTGCCTCGTGCAAAAGTACCAATATTACGTGGCAATGTATACCTTGCAATAAGGATTGGTCTCCCCCTTGACCTATAATTAGAAATGTTCACACCACACAACATTTTTATCTATTGAATGGGCCCTATGCGCCATGTAAAACTAGGACTTAAATCACACGTGTTCTACCATGTCATCCATTGGAAATCTCCATGATCTAGAGAACAAGGGTGACATCACTAGAACTAAATGGTGAGGTGAAGTAATGCACCTTCACGCCCTCTATGTTCCATCAGTCCCATGTAAGTCTTTGAACTCGTGTGTTTCATAAATTTCTCGCTATATGAAATATGGGGGTCCTCCACCTTAACACACCAGCTCTTTAACCTCTGACCCCACCCTACCACATCATCTCTGTATTTCAATTATGGCAAGAATTTCCCCTCCTTCCATTGAATTCTATAGGGTACCAAACCTCTGAGACATGTGGGTGGTTCTAAAACTTTGCAGCTTGAGTTCGTGTTTACTCCTAGGGACCTTGAACATCTAGTCCCACAACACTTGGTCACAATAAATGTATGTATAAAGGTAACTTTTCCCAAGCCTCCAACATATTGTCTATGGACGAAAAAGGGTGTATGTAATCCCTTTTGGGAAATCCCTTGCAGTGACCTTACTGATATTAACAGGCCTGCAAGGAAGAAAGGCAACTTAAGAGTAAGTAATTATGTCTTATATTTGTTGGGTTTTGTTTTATTAGACACCTATGTTGAGATCTTGTTCCATATTTATTTCTATATTTTCCATGTTTTCTTTGTCATTTTATTTATATGTATTGATTAAAAGTACTCTTGTTGTTATAGTTGGATGATTGGGTTCTCTGTAGAATATATAACAGAAAAAATAGTGTTGAGAAATTAGCACTAGAGCATAAGGAAAGCTTCAATGATGTACTAATGGAAACCATTGATGAAAAGGAGATGAAGGATCATCCCACCTCTACTTCAATCAATAATATCCATTGAACAAAACAACCCGTCCTTGACCATTTGAGCAAATTGGGATCTTCTCCAACATGCTGCAACGCAGTTTCCCCATGTGCTTCTCTCTTTCCTTTCTTCCTTGCGGGCCTATTAATATTGTAGTATTGTTGGGAGGCTCTAACATATTGTTCATATTGTTCAATCGATGGCATCTAATATCTACAAACCAAAACTTCTTGGAAACCACCATTGGCGTTGGAAAAATCTACAAGGAATCATTCTCTTCCCTCCTCGTCATGTCTCATTCTATCTGAAGTGGAAATCTTGCTTCTCCTCCTTTAATATCATACATAAATATACCAAATCAGTATACAACAAGTAAATAATAAGTACATGTGTCAAATCAAGTTGGATAATTAATTTTTTTTTGACATTGAGTGGTGTGAGGATTATTTTTTATTTTTTATTTTTTTAAACAATTTCTAGTTTTGACAACTTGATTTAAAACGACATAAAATTAGTCCATTCATGTCCATCCATCAATCAAAAAATAAGAATTCAATTTTTTTTAATTCAAAAATTAATTTTTAATTTTCAAAATAATAAATTTATTATTTAATTTTACAAAAACTTTAGTGGAATTTCTAAATTGTCACAAAAATTTACAAATTAATTAAAAGTCATATTTTTTTGGCCATGAAACAATATAACATGTAGAAGACATGAACAATATAACATCACATCATTAAATTTATA
>APFE031377586.1:2891-54712 GCA_000404065.3 Pinus taeda
TTTGTAGACTTTTGTTGTTCCTTTTCTCAAAAGGAACACCACTTGTATGCTTTTTCTCTCCCTGTGAAACAGCTTGTTCCTTTCGTTGTTCTAAATTTGGGATGCTTATTGTTCTTGTTCTTTCAAGTCTTTTGGAATACAACTATGCACTTATGCAATGGAAACAAAATCACAACATATTGAAATCAGTCAATCATAAATCGCTATCTTTATAAGGAATTTCTCTGAATTGGTGAAAGGATAGAAGGACAGACACACTTATTCATTATCTTTTGTTGTCATTGTTCTACTAATCCTGCTCTGATTGGTTATCTGTATCATGTTGGTCCCTTTTAATCCTCTTTGATTATTATTCAAGAATAAGAGCAAAGGATTTATATCTTCCTATTGAGATGTTAAGACTTCTTCCACCATTCCTACTCTTAAGGAGTGTTGGACCATCCTTTGTGTATAAATAGGGAAAGTACTTTATGAAATAGAAAGAAAAAAAGCAAACATGACTTATAAGTTGTCAAATGCAGGATAGGGGGTCTCATTAAGAGCCAGCTTACCATGATCATGAGGATGAAAGCGAAGTGGCATTCCCACTATGGCCACCACACCAGGGATATGGTCCAAAAGGTATATCAAATAAACAACCCTTGGAACAGGAGGTCTCATCACGAGCCGTCCTGCCCACTTTTCGCTCCTTCCTCGTGAATGGCATTATGGCTAACTAGTCACCAAGCTAGCATAATGGCCTACATTTTGACATTACACAACATTCCCTAAGCATACACAAAGGATCATGGTTCCATGGGTGAAATAAATAACTCTGCCAAGGTTATGGACACCTGTCGGTAGCAGAGCACTATTAATGGTATTGAAGTCGCATTATTTACACCAATAGGTAAGTTATTAGCACCCTTCTGTTTTTTTATGCTGTGGTAATCAATTATATGTTATTTCCCCAACCATACAATGCATGAATATATATTATCACCAATCATGACAAAAAAATTGACAATGACCACATGAGAATCTCTATTTATGGCAAATGTCTTATCCCCAACCTTGCATCATATCACCGCAGTCTTTTACGTATTAAGTGACGCAACTCTACACTTCGATTTCAGTAATATGCTGCTTTTGTAAATATGGCATATTGCCATACGCTGTTCCTTAAAGACTTTGTTGCAGAGTGGGCATTGCTCCTTTATTTGATGGCTGGGACAACCTATCACATTACGGGGGGGGGGAGGTTAACCTCATCATTCCCTGGATTATGTGTCATCTCACTATTCGGGAAGTTGTGTACTGGGATATAACATGGTTCAACGGTATACTATTTCTTTTTATTTTTTGTTTCTTCTGCATGACTTGTTGTTCAAAGCCATTTCCATTGTATACTCTGCAGCATTAGAAATTGAACGAGTCTTGCGTCCGTCAGCTTCTCTGTGTTTCAACAGCATGAACATCTGTTGTTCCTTTGAGAGTTTACAACGAAACCATGGGAGGAAGATCAATTCAGAGAGAATCGCAAGTGTTAATAGTCTCTGCTGCTACCTGGGAAATCCTAGCAAGAGCAAGGTGGCTGACCTATCTTAACTACTTGTAGGAGTCTAACGAGACAGTGGCAATTGAATTCTTGCAGAACTTGCAAGAGGACCACTCCATAGTGAGGGGGAGACGTATAGCAGTCACCGATGACATAATCGAAAAAGTCTCGGGACTTCCAGCCACTGGACCAGTATGGACGTTAAAAAAGGAGAGATTGCAGAAGATTATAGAAATCTTCCAGGACGAAGGATAGAGCCTGACAATTCGAGGAAAGGGGGTTCTTCCAGCAGCATTGGGAGAGTCGTGGGCAGAACTAGTGAAGACCATCCAAAGCTACATCACATGTGAGGGCATAAAAGACGTGGTAAGACCATGACATCTTAAACTCTTAGTTGTACTAAAACAAAAATGCTGTGTAAATTTTCCTGCATTGTTGAATTCATTACTTCATGACGTTGCATGGAGCATGAAAAAGGCACAACATGTAGATTCAGTTGTTAGTCATCATGGATTGATTCGGTTGATAGTCAACCATAGCCTCACCCAGCAGCAGAGAAGCTGGGAAGAGCTAATTGCCATTATAAATGGGGGATTGGCCACACCATCTCCAAAATGGAAACATGTCACCAGCACACCCGAACGTCCAGAAAAACAGAAACATGTCACCAGCACACCTGAGCGTCTAGAAAAAGGCAAGAAATCAGCAAAGCGTAAACAGGCCACCAGCACACTTGAGCAACCAGAAAAGCGCAGGAAATCAGTCTGACTAGCTCGTCTACGAGGGGGGCTGGAGAAGCCCCAAGAAAGCACCAGCTAGCTGGTAGAAATAGACGATGAGCAATCCCCACAACCATAAAAGGAAGACAATGAGAAAGAAATGCAAGAAGATGAGGCGGAGCAATCTGTAGAAGAAAAAGAAAAGGAGGCCGAGCAATCTGCAAAAGAAGAAGAAGAAAAAGAGGAAGAAGACGAGAAATCTGAGGAAGAAGGAGACAAAGAAGAAGAAGCTGAGCAATCCAAGCAGGAGGAGGAAATGGAACATCAAGAAGGCAACCCATTACAGGACCCATTAGGAAAAGATGAATTGGCCAAAGTTTTGGCCAACATCGGCAAATATGGCCAACCTTCCAGTCCATCAAACCTCCATGCCGGAGAGAAACCCCAGGAGAAAAATGCACCTGAGGAATCACATGCAAAGGAGGCAGAAGAAGAAAATATGCCTGTTCATGATGAAAAGATGACAGGAGATGCTGAACAGGAACAATCCGTTCCTAACCAGAAGGCACTAGAAGAAAGTCCGGAGGAAATAAGGGCAGAAAAAAGAAGTCGCCCAAGAAATAACAGAACCAATTAGGGTTCTTTCCCTGGAACAGCCAGAGCAAAATAGTGAAGAAACACCCCAGGAAGAAAATCAGGAAACTAGCCACAGTCCAGACTGCAGTAAATAGCCTGTTGTTCCTTCTGAGGAAATGGCGGAAATAAGGGAATTGCGAAAGGAACAATAGAGATTATTGAACATAATAGTCCAACTCCACCAGCAAATTAGGATTCTAAAGGCAAGGCAAAGGGTAAAAGGGACTTCAGGAAGGAAAAATGTGGCCACTCTAGCAAAACCCCTTAAGGGCAAGGGGTGGAGGACTAGAATCCATCCTGCAGTTCAAAACCCTGTCGAAAGCCAAGCTGCTGTTCCAAATGATGCTGAGAAACAAACTGTTGTTCCAATTGAAAAGGAATAGCAATGGAATAATGTTCGTGTTAAAATAGAAATGGATGAAATGTTGACCCGTGATAAGGAAATTCAAACGGAGGCACCACTTTCAGGAGTAATAAGGGTTATGAGCTCAAAGCAGTGCAATAGGAAAGTTCAGGTAAATCTCCCGGCCTCCACTGCTACATGGAAAAGGGATACAAAAACAGTAACCCTACAAAAGGGTTTGAAGCAAGCTCAGCAAGAAGTAGAAAAGCTTAGAGAGCAAATGGTCCCCCGAGAAAAATATGAAGAGCTACAACAGCAGCTAAGGAACGTCAATCTATCCGAAAGCCAGGCCTTTGAAGGGTGGCGAAAGGAACAAGAGAATGTTGCGAAGGTAACTCGTAGGTTAGATGTAGTTATCAAACAGATGGATACCTTGTGTTCTTTATACAATGATGTCCTAGCATGTAGAGCCCCTACTAAGAACTATGCCTTTTTTTTAGTGAAAAGATATTTTCAATTGAAAATAAAGGCTGTTAAAGCAGGTGCTCCCATACAAATTAACACCATAAATGATTTCATAAACTGTTGTAAGCACTACGAGGTAAAAGTTCAGAGACTACTGTGTGAATTTTATTTACATAACCTTGTACTAGAACAGGAGACTGAGCTGAACCCTGGCCCTTTTGCTGGGGACATTCAATTACAGGCATTTATTTCATTTGCAGTTAATCAAATTAAATGGCTCAAAGCCTATAATGCTTTCCAAAGACAAGAAAACGGATTAGATTTATGGATAAGAGCTGAGCCTAGGGATCCAGTACAGTTATGGAGGAAACATAGAAACCTCATGAAGACTCCAGGAGTAATTGAAGCATTAGGACCCATGCATGAGGCAATCATTTGGCAGGGATTAGAATACTTTTCCTCTATCAAAGACCCTACCATTGATGCAGCTAAATTCTGATATCAAATATCCAACTCAGAGAACCATTTAAGTATGAGAATTTTAAACTAGCTGCCAACCGCTTACCCCTCTATGGCGAAATTGTTTTGAGGGAAGGGCCATCCTGGTTAGGATATAGGTTCCGGATTCCAATTATTTGGCATCCTGCACCTGGATACCAAGCCCTGTATGAGATCCTGACGGTCAGATAGGCCATTTCTTTGACTATCTAGTTACGCATCATGGTTGTAGGCCTTCACATGAGATTCCATCTCCAACCTACTCACTCACTGCCTTACATGTTAACTACAATGTTTTCATGAGGCCATGAAAATGGGTAAGCAGGGGGGCGTGTGGAGTACTAAAGAAGGTATGTTTTGATGGTTATTTCAATATCTTTTCATTAGAACTTACAAGCCTTTTTGCATCATGAACTTAGAAAACGATAAAGAATTGTAATAAAACATGTGAGATTAATATGCAAGACGAGAACGATGATAATTTTCATTTCCTTATGCAGGAAGGAGGAAAAATGAAAAGTTGTCGTTCAAAAGGAAAAGACAAAGATGGGTTAAATGTTGTCCCTTCGATGGGATACCACATGCAAACCAGATCAAAATGGATCAGCCCGGGAAAGGAAGCAGAGATATCAGCTCAGCGCAGAAAAGAGAAGAAATGACTGAGAAGATGTCGTCACCCTTATATAAGGGGCAGCACTATTAGCTAAGGGGGGATGTTGTTATCCCTTTATGTAATTTCTTTTAAAGATCAAAACTTTGATCATCGTGTTTTGTTAAGAACTGCTCTACTGTAATTTTACTTGATGCATTAATACAAACTTGGTTACTCTTTCATCTTTGAGTCTGGAATAACTTCAAGTGGTGTACCCCTGGAGGCTAAGGGCCCGGCCCTAGAGGACACTTGCTCTTGTACCAATACATGTGGTTTTTGTGTGTTTTACTTATCGACGTGATCTGGTAATCTGATGTGTTCTATAAAGTTTACATCACATGCTCTGTTGTGTTTAATCCATTAAGGTTTCTGAAGACAAAAGTATTGTATTGATTCTGCATCATATTACGGTTCGTTTAGGTGTTGATATAATATGGCTAGTTTCTACAGAATATTGTTGTTGTTCCATTACAGAGCTTTTGTGTTGTGCGCTTGTTCCTTAACATTACAGAATTCATCTTGGAAGTTCTGGTCTTTGTGATTGTTGGATTCTTGAATACTGTTGTTCTATCCTGGAATGCAATCATATTCTTTCTAATTGAGGTGATAACTGAATCAGATTACTATTTGAGTATGTTGTGTATATATGGTTTTCAGTGTTGTTCCATAATGTATCAGTAATAAGTGTTATTCCATTTGTGTGTACATCTTTAAGAGTGAAGAATTGACGTTTGGTTATGATTAATGCAATTTATTTGATAGACTAAGTTGTTACGGCTTGTTAGACTCAGTTGATGTTCTATTTCTTGATTGTTGTTCTATTTCTGAATTGTTGTTCCATTTTAGGTTTGTTGTTCCATTTTAGGGTTGTTGTTCCATTTCATTGTTGTTCGATTTCTTTTGTCGTTCCATTTCTTATCTGTCGTTCTATTTCTTGTTATTTGTGTGAAGAACAATCTCAGGCTATAGTGAGCACTGGCATCTGTTGTCCGACTCCCAGAACCCTGATCTGTTCTCTGATTTCCTTTTCCATCAGTTTCCAAAGGGATGGGTTATTGCTACCGAACCCTTGACTGATAAATTGCTTAATGTTCTGAACGTGTGATTTAATCTTTTGAAGTAGTTAAGTTGTACACAAGCATCCATTTACTATTGTATTTTCAAACACTGTGCTACTAGCATTACTCTGGAAAATGATAACCTCAAACTGAGATACTATTTGAAATAGCAAAACGTTCCCAGATTAACATATTAATGTGAGGTAATTAGAGGTGAAAGAGACCCTTTTTATAGCTCCACATATGTATCGAGAGAGGTCTTTGACATAAAAGAATCATAGGATGCAAAACTCGAAGCCGACACAATTTCCACATAATTGACTTCGGCAGGACTAAGCGGCATAACCTCGCCCTAGGTATCAACAAGATCTAGTGAAGGTATGACCCAAGGATTAGATTTGACCGAGAACATGTTGACAGAGGCAACATGAGGAGGTGGGAGTGGAAAAATTCCCACTAAGGTAGAATCTTTCAAAAGACCTTCCCCCACACTCTCATAGGGAGCACCAGTGTGCTTGATGTATAGAACATTACCATCCAAGGAGGAAGAGGCAAAGTAGCTGGTCAATAGTGACAATCTTCCCTTGATGGGGAAAATCAATCACATGGCATGGGTCTAGCTTCGACTAAGTAGAATATTATAATTGAGATTGGCATCAACAATTTCTACCTCGAATTCCACTGTATTACCTTCTAGGGTGATGGAAAGGTTAGGTAAGACACCGAAGGATCATGAATCATGCCCATTGAAAGCTTCCAAAGTGTTTGGAAATTGGTTCAAAGTGGGAGAACCAATAGCCTTCCAACATGTAGTCAACATGATGTAGGTGGAAGCACCCTTATCGATGACAGTCTCGTGGATGGTCTTCTCATTGATGATTACCTGAATGAGAAAGGCAATATGATGGGTGAGATGCGAAACATGGTTATCTAGATCAAAACATATCAAATTGGAAGAGGTGGGATCGATGCCCCCGATAGCTAACAGCAAAGATTTCCACCGTGATGGGCAGCTTTGGAGTACCTTGAGAGCCAACATGGCTAATGGTGCCTAAGCCAAATCCTTAACAATATTGTAGTGCTGAGCGGCTCAAGCGTTGGGATTATACGATGATTTCCATAGCACACCTCGAGAGGGTGGCCATATAGCAGAATCAGGGTTAGGGTGCTCAATATGAAGAGGGCTAGAACTTAGGGTAGAAGAAGAAGATGTGGCTTCTTTCTCTTTCCCAACTGTCGAAGCAGGAGTTTGATAATATTTCGATCTAGTAGCCACATTAATAGGTATACTCATCATGAACACTTGAGATCCAGAGGAGGAAGATTGGGGTTGGTCTACCATTTGGGTCTGCTGAGACAGAAACGAAACTTTGAGTACAGCAGGGGTCCCTTTGAGTAGGCGACTAACTTCAAATCGTCAGGGAAAATCCTTATTGTATTGATCTTCCTCGCAAATGAGGTAGGATTACTTAGGTTTCCACTGTGAAGATTTGCCAGCAAACGATTTGGGAGGACCCCATTTCAGGGCATCAGCTTTACCCTTGCCTTTGCCTTTCTTCTTTCCTTTTGAGGATTTGTCCGTTGCGGTTGAATGGACAACGTGGACCTTTGAGGTTTTACCAGGGCTAAGTCGATTCTAGGATGAACTATTAGGAATAGCATTTGAGACTGACTTTTGTTTGGAAGAAGATTTTCCAGGGGTCAGGGATACTGAACCAATAACTCCATCAACGGGAGGTACAACATTTGACATTAATGTTGCGGGATCAGATGATGACCGTGAAGCATCAAGTAATAGCTCAGACAAAGTGCTAGACTGAGAGTAAACTAGATCTAAGTACTGGGCACGAGCGATGGCCTTCTCTTCAGTGATGCATCCACCAATAGCTATATCGCGAGAAATTGGGGCCATGAATGATTTGGTGAACCATTCAGTGAGCAATTGATGAGCAATCTCAAATTTGATCAAGTATTGTCTACATCTCCATTCATGGATGTGATTAGAGATGTGTATCGCAGTATATTACTTAAGTCATGTGAGCAATGTTAAAGGACAAATTGACTCCTAACTAACTCAAAGGAGAAAGACAAGAGGACTGGATCCATGACCACAATTGCAGGCCCAGAATCCACACTAACACTCCCTATACACTGACAACCTGCTTTATAAAGCTTGTTACCAAGCATAAAGGAGTGTTAGTCAACCTGTTAATTCTGCTTGTTAGACCAGGGGGAGCATTAGTGAACTTAGGTGATGTTCAAAGAGGTTCTGCCAATGAATCTTCCAATAAATATCTAGATATTAAATCCCTATATTTATGCAAGAAAAGTAGGGAAACTCCAAAAATCAAGATATTTGGAGAATTCTATTCCGAGAACATAGGCAAATGGGAAAAAGCTTGTAAACAAGGCAGGTTCATGGTTTTTGCCATAATGAACTACAGGTGGAGTTGGGCAGCACTAAATTGATTGCTACATAAGCAACGAGAGGGTCATTGCAAAAGGGTCAGAGCATTTAGAAGGATAGCCCATAGTGATTTTGTGAAACTGTCATATTCTTGAAGGAGCTAGCTAAAAGAAGGAGAGAGAGAGAGGAAGAAGGGATAAGGAAGGTTGATGCAACAGGGTTGTTGTAATCACTCTTTCATTCTGAATATAGGACTGCAGTTGTGTTCCCTACTCCAAAGTGTCGGTGATATTGTGCATTCATTTGTTCATTCTGATGCTTGTTGTGTTGAGTAGATAAGTTATACATTTATACATGTTTGTTACGGATTCTTACATTAATTGTCAGAAGTGTATCCTCTGATTGGTTTGCTTTGTTCTTTTGTGCAAGAATCGTCTTGGAGCTGGTTAGGAGGAGTCCTTACCGCATGGAGATCCCCAAGCGAATCTAGAAAGAACCAAAGGTGATCCTCTTTCCATACCCTTTCAATATATGCATGATAGATGAACATGTGTGTAACAGGTAGTTTTTACAGATAACCCTACGGTTTGTCGAAAGTCCCAGGAAGACTTTCGAGGGTAGTTTTCATCCCGTGCATTTTACCCCATAGCAGAATTAGTGACTCCGCTGGGGACTATACATCTAGTTCCTGGTTGCCTGGACTCCTCTTAGATCTTCTCTTTCTTCTATGATCTTCCCGCTTCTTCATATCCTTTTTTGATCCACCATCTACCTTGTTGCATCCTGCAAAGTTTCTTTCTCCTCAGAAACTGATCCCAAAAGCCCACTTTTTGAGATATTTCCCTCACTAATGCAGGTTGTTGGTCTACACAGAGCTTTATAAAGCTCTTTGACTGTGCACAAGGAGCGTTAGTGGCCAAATTAAAGCTCTGTTTACACATAGACAAAGTGTTAGTGACCCATTTCCACGTTTTTCAAGAGATTTTGTGGACCAAAAGCAGGGGAACTTGTCTCAGGGGCTAAAGTAAGATCTGCAACAGTATCATGCTAACAAATTTGGTGTCTTAAAATTTATTTTTTAAGAAAATGTTTTAGTTTTTCTCTCATAAAAGTCATTTTTGTTGAAAGAAAAGTTGATAAATTGTATATCTCCTTCTGTCGAAATAGTTGTAGGCTTCTTTGCTTTGGTTCAATAGTTGTTAGGGAATATTGAGAAAAAAACTTTTGGTTATGCAAAGTGTTGAAAGACTTTAGATGCACTGACGAATACATGAATATGTGAAATGATACATGTGTAGAATAAGACTTGTTTGGATAAGAAATTGAAAAAAAAAAAAAATTAAAGCATTGTTCTGCATGGTTTATTGAGTCAAGAGTCTCATCATATTCATACGTCAACACCCCCACCAAAGACAAATAAGCACGTACACTAAAATCAACCAGTTAACTCTTTTTGAGCAAACCAACATTAGATAGATTAGGACCTTGGGATAAGAGTGTGAGTCAACTGCCCAAGGTTGAAAATCAAACTAGTGTCGTTAATGAGTGAAATATCCTTCTGCACTCATATTACCGGGACTACTCCACTAACAATGGAGTGAAATACGAGACAACATCATACTGTAATCGAAGGTAGCCCACCTTCTTTTACTACTCCTTTGGGCATTCTGTGTATTGGGGGTCCCTTCGAGGATTTCGAAACTGAGTCAAGGACTTAGGTATCCTGGCCACACAGCGTGCTATCTACGACTATGTCCCCCCTGGTAATGTCTGTGATTTGAGGTATCTCTAGTGGCCAAAACTTCTAGGTACTTACCTAAGGTGACTAGGATGGGCTGTCATGGTACCTCAAATGGACATATCTACTTTGTCTTCAGTTTTTGGGAGGGTGCTCATCTTCACGAGAGTACTTGCCCCTCAATCTGAGGTTCGGGCAAAGCTCAAAAGTAACCATAACCGTACATTTGGCCATCCTTCTCTGTTACTCATTGAGAGACTGGGTTTCATCTCCAGTAATCGATGTTTATCAGATGAGGTAATTTCCCTCTGTTTGTTGGTTGACATATTAAGTGTATTTTTTCTTTTTAGGTACCTGAGTGCTATCGTTTTTTAGACTTAAAGAATATCACATTAAAAATTATTTGATAAAACTTAACAATCATTGTGGCTACATCTGACCCTCATTGTCAATCTAGATGATTGTTAGGACTTCCTCCACTCATTGTGGAGGATCCATTGAGTTCCACTAACTCGGATTTTTCATCTTCGAGGAATCAATCTCCTAAATCGCACACGGCTTCTATGTGGACAACCGACGACTGTAATTTGCCAGAGGATTTCTTTATAGAAGGATTTCTCCCTCATTTTAACACTCCGCTTACAGATCCATCGGACCCTATAGTTACTCCCACAGTACCAATACTTCCTTCTTCAGTTGGAGGAACTCTCCCATCTATTCAGTCGACACCTCAAGGGTTGTGGAATTATAGAGACACTGTGAGTCTTCTACCACCTCCCCAGTCAATAGTCATCACAACACCGTTAATGTGGAATCCCGCAATCTCGTTTGTCCCAGGTACTACAACTCACATAACACCCTCTATAAGTGGAACCCAGCAGATGCCAGGTTCCACTCCTATGGTGCCACAAAGCACACCTTTGACTAGTGCCACATACAGTGCTCCATACAACACTCAATGCAGCACTATGAGCGCAGTCCCAATTTACCAAAACCAAGGACGATCGCCAATGTATAGTTACAACCCCTAGATTCAAACATCTAGGTTGGTTCCCAATATGCATATGATGGCGAGGAATGCCATATTTCCCCCACCATTCTCAGGCATGCATGGATAGTCACTGATTGACATGAGTGTCCCCTCTGTCAATCAAATCCATATGGTTATTTCTTCTTCGGTTGGGAATCCATGACGGATTCCCACCCAAACCATGGGGACACCCTACTCACAAGCTCAGATGAGTCAAAGGGGCACCGCTTATATTGGGGGCAACTTCATACCCCAGTATCAAAATCCTCATGGAAATCCCATCTACAACACCGTACCGCAAAGCAACTGTTACACCATTCAACCCATGTACACCATGGGAAACCAAAATATGGGAGGAGCATAGAGCTCCTCAGGTCATTCATCATCACCATGGTCTGAGTCAGGGGCACCCAACAATTTTCCTTTTTTGGCAACATTGGATATCCCCGACTTATACAAGCTGACAAACAACCCCATCTACCACAACTTACAATGGCCGTCGATCCCACATAAAATACCAACGGACATTCCTAAGTTCGATGAAAAACAAGGGGAGGATCCGGGCACTCACGTCACCACCTACCATCTATGGTGTGTTTCTAACTCTATGGTGGATGACAGTGTCCAGTTACATCTTTTTCCTCGCACCCTCACTGGAAATGCTACAAAGTGGTATATTGAGTTACCACATGCATCAGTGGATACCTTTGACGCTTTAGCGATGGAGTTCCTAAAGTACTTTGAGTTGCCTATCCGTTACAAGACAAAGACAAAGCTCCTTACTTTGTTTCGTTAGGATACCACCACCCACATCTCTGATCATATCCATGAATGGAGATGTAGGTAGAGGTTGGTCAAAGCTCCCATCCCTGATTTTCTCTTAACAGACTGGTTCTCTAAGTCATTGCTCCCACAAGTCGCCAGAGATGTCGCTCTAGGTGATACCGTCACAGAGGACCAATCCATACATCATGCCCAGCACTTAGATTTGATTTATTCACAATCTGGCACTCTCTACGACATTATCCCCTATGCTCCTGGTAACCCAAATCCTCTCACCACTCAGCACCCTGGAGCGCATGCCGACGGGATCGTTGGCGCAACCTCCGAGGTCACTATAAAACAACTCAGTGGTTCCATTGCCAAGCTGGTAGTGGGCCCCTCTACCAAATCACCTACTCTTCCTACCACTGCAATTAACTCTATGTAGTCTACATAGAAATCTGGTAGCAAAAACAAGAAGAATAAGAACAAAACCGCTCCTTCTGAGGAGCAATCATCTAAGCAGCCCAACCCAAAACAGAAAGTTGCTACACCTGCTAATACGGAAAAGGATAAAGGCACCAATTACTCGTGCAAACTCTGTCTTGAAGATCACATAACCTGGCGTTGTCCGCGTCTTCAAGAATGCACAGATTACCTTACCAAGAAAGATTTTGGTAAGGCACCTGTTGTCCTTCGAAATCTTTTTCCTAATCAACAGCAGCAACATCTCATTTCCAATCCACTGCCACCCACATCAGGGGGCAACTACAATTCACAACACCCTTCAGTTGGTGAAGGAAGTTCTACCATTTACACATTTGAAACGGTATAACTAACAACCAGAGCAAAATCTTATGAAGCTCATGTCGCTTCGGCAGTAGAAGCATCCACAGGTCAAAACCCATCACCACCCAAAGATTTGTGAATCAAAAGGTTGGTTGAGGACTTTGTAATCTGACCCCACAAAGGGACACTTTGACGCACAATGCACAACACATCTGCACGTGTCGCCCAATACTACAACATCGTAGAGGATTTGGTGCAAGCGTTGTCACCTATGTCAATGCTCGAAGTATTACAAACATGCCCTAGCCAAAGGAAAGCTTTGCTTTCGGATATCGGGGGTATTGACCCTATGGATTCCATGCTTGCCATTTTCGACATGGACAAGTGTAAACCTCCCCTTTCCAACCAACTTTCATTTCAGGTGCATATCACTTCGAAAGGGAAAGGTATACACCGAATTGTCATCAACGAAGGTGCTTCAACCTGCGTCATGTTGGCTTCATGTTGGCTCGCCTTGGGTTCCCCAACCCTCTCACCACCGTTGAACTCCCTTAAAGCTTTTGATGGCCACACCTTTGTCCCAAAAGGATACTTAGCCAGTTTTCCCATCACTTTGGCTAGGAAAACCATAACGGTGGATGTAGAAGTCATGGACAAGAGACTCGACTATAATCTGTTGTTGGGTCATAGTTGGACATATGCCATGACACTCGTCATATCCACTGTCTTTCATATCATCCTATTTCCATTGGATGGAAAGGTCATCACAGTGGATCATTTGTCTTTCTGTACCCTTGATTATTCACCATTACCAAGTGGCTCCATACCCCTAGTAGGAGGTGTAACTGACAATTTTGTCAGTATAGGTACCAGTTTGTTGAATGCTTCCTCCTTGATGGGTTGTTTTCCTCTTTCGTTGCCACAGGTTCCACAATCGGTCAACATGTTTTCATCAATTCCTCATGAACTGACCGATCCCTAGATCCTAACAACACCTTCAGACCTTGACACATTCAGAGACCAGATGCCACCGTCATAGGCTGAATCAGCCTATCAAGGAATTCAATCTGCATCCACATCTCTAGTCATGTTGGCTATCACCGACGGTACCACCCAAATTCCCATAACCGCTCCTCCTTTAGATCCATGCTATCAACTCCCATCAACGGATGAAGTCATTTGCAAAATCATGAGTTTGGAGAGCAACATTGTGGGGATTGACATCTTTGGGGTCCAACATCTGATTCGAACATGATGCCTCTTCAAATCCTCTCCTCTGACATAAATGAAATCATCTCCCCACCCTATACAAGCATCCAAACTTTTGGGGTGGAATAAAATATGGACGACACTTCCAGGTCAATGCCCATAGATATCTCTGTCACAACAGAGATTGTGGAAGACATCTAGATGCGAGCAGATTGCAGTCCCGAGGAAATTGCAAGCTCCACCTACCTCCATGAGGAATTCCATGATGAATTTGTTTGGTCTCATGAGGAAATGCCCGACTTTAATTCGTCATTTGTCGCGCATGAGATCCAACTTTACGATGAAGCAAAACAGAATGGGTGGCCAATTCCTTCCCTTGAAATAACCGTTGAATCCATGCCCGACCCCACGGCCCAAGAAGAACACCTACTACACCTCAAACAACTGGATAAAACTCGTCGAGATGCTGATTTGGCACTCGCAACTCACAAGGAGCGGGTACAAACCCAATTTGCGAAAAAGGTTAGGTTTTGTTCTTTCCAAGAGGGTGATTTCATATTGCTATATCATCTAAAAGATAATCTCTTGGAGGCATGCATGCTTCGACCCATTTGGCTAGGTCCCTATGTCATAACGGAAGTTCTCCCCTCGGGGGCATATGAACTACAGGATTGGGATAGAATCCCACTCAAGGATCCCACATACAGGCTCTATCTGAAAAAGTATTGTGCCCAGTGTCATGCTGGGCATGTGCTTTGTAATTTTATGTATTCATAAGTTTTGCTTACCTTTTTGATGTGATTGGATTGTTTTGTTATTTAGTGGAGTACTTGTCTCATGCATTCTTCTCGCAATGCAAATGTCATTGTCACCCTTAGCATACACATGATACGCGGATGGTGCCACTCATCACACACGGCACATTGCATCAACTGCTTGGGTCATCTATACACCCAAGTCAGAACTATTTTTGCTCCGGGGGGGTCTTTCTTGGTACTGCCACCAACAATATTTCTGAGTACATGTCCGTCGTTTCGCTTCTCACGGAAGCGTCATCAAGGGACATCTCCAATCTGGTGGTCAAGTTAGACTCCCAGCTAGTCGTTATGCAATTGACAAACCATTATCATGTCTGTAATCCAGCCTTGTTACATAACTATCTAAGGGTGTGCCTCTTGGAGCGTTGATTTGAAATACTCACATATGAACATGTTCCTCGAGAATTAAATACTGTGGCTAATTCGTTAGCTAACTATGTATTAGATTGGCATTTGTCTCATTTGTTATAAGCAGCATGCATGATAAGTAAAACATTTACTAAAGTTAAAAATTTGTCACAAAAAACATTTTAAAACACATTTACACCACCAAAATACCAAAAATATATGTATGTATATATATAGATTGAAATCTAGTTTTTTACATCAAAATATTCCAAAACTTCGATTATTTAAGTACAAAATGGCTCAAAGCCTATCTACAAACACTCATATGGCTATGCCAAAACACCTGCTAAAATAAGCGTATTGCTCCAAAAAATCTAAAACAGCTCTAGCTACCCTCCAAAGAGGAACCAAAAACCGATCAGGTACACCAACGGTGTGTCGCTGCATATGAGCGGGAATCTCCCTCATAGGAAAGGGGGGGACACCCATAGTCAAACCCTCTAGGTTCCTCAGAACCTCGTGGAGATTATCGGCATCACCCCCTCCAGCATGTAGTTGGCCGCCTCATTGCACATAGCGAGGTTCACCTGCAAGTCGTACTGGTGCCACATCTATGTTAAGCATAAAAGTTTCATGTCAGTTCTTATCTCATCATTAAAAAACATTACATATACATTCAAAAGTACAAAAATACTTAAGTACTATCAAAACTTATTCTCACCTTGAGGACCCCAGTTGGTCCCAGGCAATAGCATCAAGTCTGGGTCGCTAGTAAAGTCCATGCTTTCATAGGCATAGTCATCAACAATCACAATTTGGCTACGAAGCCACTGGAAGAAGTCTTCGTCAAAGAAGTGTCAGAGTGGTCCTCCTCCTGTGCGAGGATCAAGTGATGACCAGCGACCCTGCCTCAGCTCCCTTGGATCAAAGGGACCTAAGCTCACTCATGGGCGCATGACAGGTATCCTCTCAAGGATAAATGAGACTATGATAGTACCATACCCAAAACTGTGTTGGGTATAGGTCTTGCATGCTGTCAATTCTGCATTCAACTGGTGAAGCACTGCTTCGCACCAGTTGAACATCTGGGGTTGGACACAGTTAATGGCAAGCAATAGTTGGGCCTTTGTCACTACGTGGGGACTTTTTGACCCCACCAAATGCACAATCAACCATAAAACTGCCCTCATAGACCGAGATCGAATCCTCTCTATCGAGACTCTGTTGCTAACTAGTCCACTCTCAAGGATGCAGTAGATCTGTACCAGCTCTAAAGTAGATCGTGGATCTGACCTGCCACCAGTAAGGTTTGCTTGTGCCCCATGGCACGACAAACCAGTCACAAAGTAAATGTCATCCCGGTCAATTGCCAGCTCCTGATCTCCAATCCTGAACACTTTCCCGTGTTCATCCCAGCGCTGTATGATCCATCTCAGTAAATCCTCCTGTCCTTTCATCAGCTCTAGCCTTGCATACTTCAACAATCCACAATTGCATAATGCAAGTATGCAAGCTAGATCATTTCGCATCAGCAATTCCTCATTATCATGGGCCCATTCTCTCCCTAGGTGAGTCATTTCAGCGTAAAACCTATGCACAATAACCCTAAAAATAGTCAAAATGGGTCAAAATCACTTAGGAAATCCATGCATGACGGTTTCAAATGCACCCTACAGCCATAACGCCCCTCCAAGTGATGCATAGGGAGGATTAACGCCCCCCAGTGACTCGTACAGAGCATTTAACGCTCTCTACTGGCCATCTGGAGGGTGTTAGTGTGCAAAAGAGGTTCTAGGGCACCTCAGATTTGCAAATTTCCACCTACAAAACTGATCAAAAAAAGTTTTAATAAACCACAGAGCAAGGTTTTAGCTCTCACCTAGAACTGACAGCACGTCAAATGGTTTCTCGGATCTCCTGCATTGGTCCACAGAAAATCTGCTGCTCTTTAGCTCCAACTAGCTCTCACAAACTTCAAAATAGTGAAAATGATGCATTTGAAAGCTCCAAGTATCTCCTTATATAACTTTGAGAGACATGATTTTTTGAAAATCATTAAAGAGGAAATAGTCCATTCTACATGATTTTTTATCATGCATGAACCCAGATAATAGGAATTGTTGCCTTTTTATTGCTTTTGATGAAACCACTTTCAGGAATGAAAAGTAGTCAAAGTTGCTTGCAAGTCTTTATAGAGCACTGTTAGGGATATTTTATTGCAATTTAAAAAATATAAACATCCCCGAGTTTTTGTCGTTGTGCTCATTAAATCTATGCAACGATAGATAGAGCACTGTTAGGGATATTTTATTGCTCTTTAAAAAATATAAACATCCCCAAGTTTTTGTCATTGCGCTCATTAAATCTATGCAACGATAGATAGAGCACTGTTAGGGATATTTTATTGCTCCTTAAAAAATATAAACATCCCTAGTTTTTTTCGTTGCGCTCATTCAATCTATGCAACGATAGATAGAGCACTTTTAGAGACATTTTATTGCTCTTTAAACAATATAAACACCTCTGAGTTTTTGTAGTAGGGCTCGTTAAACATATATACCACAAATCCGTAAAGAAATTTTAGGGATATTTTATCGCTCTTTAAACAATATAAACATCCCCGAGTTTTTCGACATTTTCACTCGTTAAATATATGCAAACGACGCTCTCAGCACCTCTTTTTAGATCTAGTTCTAGCTCATAAACTGAAAAATACCAAACAGAGCATCCTTTTTAGACACTTTTTTCTCGCTCTTTAAACTGAAAAAATCCTGAGATGTGTCTTGCAACTCGTTAAACATGATAAAGATGACCTGAGCATTCTTTTAGGTACTTTTTCTTGCTCGCTAAAAAATGAAAAATCTTGAGTTTTTGTTACTGAGCTCATTAAAGCGTCACGACAAAACACGAGTTTAGTCCACTGTGTCATACTTGTAACAAAATGAGGTCGACATCTATTGGAAAAAGGTTTCTCTTTATCCTGGTTCAATAGATTAAATACGAAAAAGTAACCGATCTGGGTATACTATTAACCTTTTGTCGCACCCGGTTAACAACTATGACAAAGGGACCACCATGGAGTCTCTCTTTATGATCTTTTCAGACTCTCTAAAGATGAAAAGATCATCGAGTTGTCTAGTCTAAACTCTTTAAATACACAGACAAGATATAGAGTCGTTCTTTTTATGATACTTTTCAGACTCTTAAAAGATGAAAAAATCGATAATTTTTCATGTCTGGACCCATTAAACTAATCAGATAGGGAAAAGAGTCGTTCTTTTTTCCGATCATTTTCAAACTCTTTAAACATGAAAAAGATCGATGAGTTTACCCGTCTCGACTCATTAAAAATCAGACGGGGAAAGTGGACAATACAACTGTATCGTGTATTCGAAAGCATGATTTGGTAGCATTTGTTCCCTTGAACATGGCACTCCCTCAGATAAACCTTCATTTTGATAGCCTCTCAATATGAACCCTACCAACCTATGAGTTTTTAGCCTATATAATCTGATGTAATTGCATCTCCATATCTTAAGCACTCTGTAGTGTTCATGATTCTAGTGTTGTCTGGTTAAAACCATTGTCGTGCCTTCTATTGTTCAAGGGTCCCTATTTGTTTCCTCTATCAACTAACCCTACATATCCTTTCATCATGCCCTCCGTTGTTTAGACCCAAAATCTCAAAAGATTCTTCAAAAAACAAAATCATCCTTGTCCAGTTTCATGTCGACTGATGTAGGACACGTCATTGCCTACCCTTAGACAGGTTCCTTCCTATCGATTTCAACACTCTATCTAGGAAGGTAACCCAGAAACAAATTTAGTTCCTTGGTGCTTGCAAACATTAGTGGCAGGTTACCTTGTGCTTGATCATGGGTTTACATTATGGGCTCCTGGTTAAGCAATTCTACAAGTGTTTGACGATAAAAAATCTTTCACACTCGCTAGTTTGCACTATGCATCTTGGAGACCGTCACCATTATCGGTATCCTTCCTTGCATCTGTTAACAGTCTCCATTATTGGCTAGTAATCAGATGATTTCATGCATGTTTTTTGTCAACTCATTTTGTCACATGTATCAATCTATGTTGTTCAATGAAGCGGGAATCAAGACCTTGGGTAGAGGCTTGCATCATTCAACCTTGTTTCCTCTCCCAAGCTGCGATATTGTTCTTTGGAGATAGCTATTTCAGGATAATCTATTATGACATTGGATCCACCCTGTGCCATATTGGCGGCCAACATTGTTATATCTACAAGGAGAAAGTTACTTTGACATAGCTAATGAGCATGGGAATGCCCGACTCAGGACGTGATTTTAGCAGTTTTTATATATGTACTTTTGTTGTATCAGTGTTTCCTTATCGCCCAAAACTTCTCTCTCTCTCTACAAATTTTTTGACAGTGAATTACAGTATTTTGTCATAAATTATTTCGGCCATCGTCTCTGCCTCTGATCTCATACTTTAGGGGGCATCTGTTATAGGACAAATTGACCTCCTAATCAACTCAGAGGAGAAATACAATATGACTGGATCCATGACCACAATTGTAGGCCCAGAATCCACACTAACGCTCCCTATACACTGACAACCTGCTTTATAAAGCTTGTGACCAAGGATAAAGGAGCGTTAGTCAACCTGCTAACTCTGCTTGTTAGACTAGGGGGAGCGTTAGTGAACTTAAATGATGTTCAAAGAGGTTCTGCCAATGAATCTACCAATAAATATCTAGATATTAAATCCCTATATTTATGCAAGAAAAGAAGCGAAACTCCAAAAATCAAGATATTTGGAGAAATTCTATTATGAGAACAAAGGCAAATGGGAAAAAGCTTGTAAACAAGGCAGGTTCATGGTTTTTTCCATAATAAACTACAAGTGGAGTTGGGTAGCCCTAAATTGATTGCTACATAAGCAACGAGAGGGCCATTACAAAAGGGTCAGAGCATCTAGAAGGATAGCCCATAGTGCTGTTGTGAAACTGTCATATTCTTGAAGGAGCTCATTGAAAGAAGGAGAGGGAGAGAGGAAGAAAGGATAGGGAAGGTTGATGCAACAGGGTTGTTGTAATCACTCTTTCATTCTGAATATAGGACTGTAGTTGTGTTCCCTACTCCAAAGTGTTGGTGATATTGTGCATTCATTTGTTCATTCTAATGCTTGTTGTGTTGAGTACATAAGTTATACATTTATACATGTTTGTTACAGATTCTTACATTAATTGTCAGAAGTGTATGTGATGATTGGTTTGCTTTGTTCTTTTGTGCAGGAATCATCTTGGAGCCGGTTAGGAGGAGATCTTCTTACCACACGGATATCCCCAAGCGAATCTAGAAAGAACCAAAGGTGATCCTCTTTCCATACCTTTTCAATATATGCATGATAGATGAACATGTGTGTAACAGGGAGCTTTTGCAGATAACCTTATGGTCTGTCGAAGGTCCCAGGAAGACTTTCAAGGGTAGTTTTCATCCCATGCATTTTACCCCATAGTAAGCAAATAAGTGTCAATTTCATAGTGAAGAGGCAACTAAAAATGCATGAGGAAAGACATGGCTAAAGAGTTAAAGTCATGCTAATCACTTTGAGGCAGCTCGATGTACCATTTTGTTGCAGCGCCTATGAGGGTTCGTTGGAAAAGACGGAGATGAATGGAATCATCAATGTATGAGTTCGACGAGCACCAGAGGTGATATGCCATCACATGGGCCTAAGGATCTTCTGTATCTTTCCCATCGAACTTTGGATAATCACTTGGTATCTTGGATGGCACTGAAGGCCAATACAGCAAATGAAGGATTGGATCATTCATAAGGTGAGATACGTCTGGCAACTTGAGTGTAGCCAAGAATGGCAATTGGGTGTTAAAAGGCATAGGGGGTTGATAAGTGGGTCCGTACGGAGGAGCCTGTCCCTACTGGTAAGGATTTTGGCTCCACAATGGGGTATTTTGGCCATATGGCATCAGAGGCTGCCCCCATTACAGATTACCTTGACCATAAGAAGGATTTTGACCTTGAATACCTTAGAACTATATAGCCATAGGTTGTTGATAAGCAACGTACGCATTAAAAGGTTGTTGAGCCTGTTGACCTTGGACATATGGATATTGGACCTATTTTCCTTGAACATACGGGTGATGAACTTGCTATCCCTGAACAAGAAGATTTTGGACTTTTTGTACTTGGGCATAAGGATGATACACTTGTTTCCCTTGAACATAGGGATTTTGTACCTAATGCCCTTGGCCAACAGGATTCTAGACCTGTTGACCTAGGACATGAGGATTTTGAGCCTATTCCTACAGGAATTGACCTTGACCCTACCCCTGTAAGGGTTGACCTTGTTGATATGTATACAAGGATTGCTGCTGCCCTGGATGGTTTTTTTGTTGCAAGGGTTGACCTTGAGGTTGCAAAAATTTTCCCTGGGGCTGTAGAAGTTGGCCCTATGAGGACATGGGTTGAGAGGTGTGAAAAGCATATTGCATCTACTGCTATGCAATTTTCTGCAACTGTTGCAAGGGTTGACCTTGGGCTTGTTGCAGTTGACCTTGTTGCGAGATCATTTGCCCTTGTAGTTGCGCAAGGAGCCCTTGCTGGAACAAAGGTTGCCCTTGCAGTAACAAACTTTGCCCTTGTTGTAGTATAGGTTATCCTTGTTGTTGCAAGGGTACTTGAACAGTGCCCGGGAAATTTCCGAACTAAATCTGGCCATAGCCAGGCTAGATGTACTGCCCAGATTGGAGGGTGTATGGTTGATTAACCATTGCTTGAGAAAAATATGGAAGGTAAGGATTTTGGTATTGGACCTGAGCCCCATAGGGTTGCTGATATTGAACATTGCTCGATCCAGATGAACCAATGGGATTCTAAACCTATTGGTACTGGACATTGCTTGATCCAGTAGGATCAACAAGGTTATGAATAATACCAGAGGAAGGTTGGTTCATACCAAGCATGTGAGCTTGTGAGCTTCTCACATTAGTGGCACCTGAGACCATAGAAACATTCAAGTTTTTCCCCTAGGCAGTGGCATAGCCTGGCCACTAACTAGAGGGATGGAGGAACTGACAAAGACATTTTTTGAAATTATCAGTTGTGCCTGATGGGTAACTGGGATTGTCGATACAAGGGTATTCGGAATGGTGGTTTGCACCAGGACTGAGGTAACAACCTATTAGGAAGTTGTGTTCATAATGAACAAACCTAAAGTAGGCATGGCGCTTAACGCCCAAATAGGGTTATGGTAAAGTGATGAGGCACTAGGTGTACCTGAAACCAACTGTGCCAAAGACACATAGTGTCTAGTCAATTTAACGTCTTAAATTGCTCTACATAAATTATCAATCTAGGTATCGTAAACTAATGAAGTGTAGTGCACCATATGTGCTTAGTTAACCTTTTTTCTTACTTCATTGTTTTATAGTTTATGTTGTTTTGGGGTTTTGTTCTTGTTGGTATCCTAAAGTGTTTAATGCAAATGGAAATCCTAGTCTAAGGTTTTAAGAATACTTTTAAATATCAAGTATGGATGTAGAATTGAAGATAAGATTTATTCCTCTTATGGTAATTTCAAAAATTAGCACTTCAAAGATCTCAAAACATGCTATTTATAAAATCAGAACTTGAAGAAAAGTGTAAACATGTAGCTATTTAAATCAAGAAAAATATGAAGTACCGAACATGAGGTTACTTTCTCTGCTATCCATCTAATTACAGAAATAAAATCTAAACTACTACACTCAAAACCAAAAATAACGAAGTTGGAAACTAGTCACTGATTTCATCCATAATCCAATATTTCGTCAATTAACTTCTAAAATGGGGTTAAGCTAAAGACACTGGAAATATCGTCATATGGTACGAAAGAATGACATTTAAACTATCTACTTGTAGACTAATGAAAGAAAAATCAATTACTTCACCTATAATCTGTATAGCTCGCCAATTAACTTCTAAAACGGGGTTAAGCTAAAGGCACCGGAGATATCATCATATAGCATGAAGAACTGATATCTAAGCTATCTAAAAAGCAGTAAACAAATCTCACTAAAATAAAAGCATAACAACTGGAATTAAAAACTAAAGTTTAGCAGAGGAAGCAAGTCTCAAATCACCACTTGATGCAAAAACATGTAAAGAAAAACTAATCTACAATCAACCAGTTGAACACACTTGCATGGATTAAAATTGCATGAATGGAAGATCTAAACTATCAAACTTGAAAGCAATAAAATGACATACTTGAAAGAAACCAAAGCAAAACTTCAAAACAAAATCTACTCTACCTTACATTCTAATGTGCTCCATGACATCTACTTCACATCTCCTTCCATGCTGAGAACATCAAAGCCTTATTCAAATTCTTCAAAATTACAAAGTACAACAAAGCTCTCCAAAGCTTTCCAAAGCCATGAAAGAAGAACTACAAGCTCCAAGCTACCAATTCTAAACTCTAAACTAAAGAACTAAAAAGCCAAACTAAAAAATGAAGGAGAGAGATCTCCTATTTATACAAAAAGATGAGAAGCCATCTCATTAATGAGAGTCCATGAATAGAGTCCTCTACCTCTAAATTCCTAATCAAAATAGGAACTGATAAGACACATGTCTTCTTAGAGTTTCAATACAATTAGGAGATGTGACACATATCCTCATGATCCCATGATTCTCTCCACTCAAATTTGAATTTGGCCTTAGCAACACATAAAGGTCTTCTAGAAGCCTCCTTTTGACCTACACATGTCAACAATCTCAACCCACTTTTTAGGTATAAGCATATGCACATTATTTTCTAATTTTTAACCACAAATTCACTTTAAAAGGCTAAGAATTAATAAAGTTTGGAAAAACATAAATGTGGCCCAATGATAATGAAAGTGGGATGAATGTAGTGAAATGGAGGTGAATTGGAGGTGATATAATGGACATAATAGTGAAATTAATGGAAATGAATGACATTTTCAAGACCCAACACATAGTTGGGTGGAAAACTAACAGGAATACCCCCTGAATAGGGGAAATCCTCAGGAGGAAAAGGCAGCTCTTCCCCCTCAATAGTGTGTGGAGTAGAAACTTCGGACTCATCTGGAGAGGTGACTGGAGCATCGCCTTCGGGTTCCATGTTTGGAAACAAATGATGACAAATGGCCAAAGAAGTATAGGGGGATAGTTCCAAAGGAACACCCAACTAGTCATACGTACTGTAAGGACACTGTGGTGATATCACAACAGGGACAAACAGAGGATTATGAGGGTAGATAACCAGTCCAAGTTGACCATCAGTGGTCAGTGAGTTCTTAGGAGTTTGAATGGGATTTTTCAGAGATTCCGGGCAAAGATCAACAGATGACCCAATATCGAAAGTAGGCGAAGGATGATATGACAAAGGTTGAATGCTTAGAACAATTCTGAGTTCAACACCTTGGTCCTCGAGTGACTCTGGTAACTCGGGAAACGACTCCTCTGACAATCTTTCAGATAGACGAGAGGAAGAGGAACTGGGTGAACTAGATGGTTCAGCCACGATGACCTTGCCTTAGTCGACAGAAAAATTGACTTCAAGGCTTTAAAATGTTCTTTTGATGGAAACTCATGATTTGGTCTCAGAAAAGGCTAACAGGGTGTTTTTGTATCATGGGAAATCAATTATTAAGATGTATAAAAGATTTGTGCTCTTTCATTTTTTAAGAGTCAAGAAAGAAACAAAGATGACTCTAACGCTTTCGATTGGAAATGAGCTCGAAAGGACAAGTGCTCGAACAATCTTTAAAGTTTAATGAGTAAAAAAGATCAAATGACTGCTCTGGATGATCTAGGTAAATAGGATTACCAAGCAACCGTGAACTGCAGAATACCTCTTAGCGAACCAAGAAATACGAGCAGGAAATCTCCCTGAATGTTGTGTTTGTTGTATCACGTTCTCAAGGCAGCTGACTTGGCTTCCTAAGGATAAAGGATTGCAACCTAGAGGGGTCTCCCATTATAGACTCGATGGTACGGGGAGCACAAATCCATACTAGCGCTATCTAATGCCGAAGCTAATGACAGTTGCTAGGTTTAAAGACGCCAAAACATGTCTCTAGCCTAGACCTCCTAGATACGATCATTAATGTCAAATGTGCCTTAGGTTAATTGAATTCATTTTAAAGTTTATCTTGAGTTATGTTTCAGTTTTCAATTCTTACTGATGGGACTCGAAAAACCTTAAATGCAACTAAATGAGACAAGACCCTTTCAATTCAATGAAATGTCTACACTAGAGAGGGTAGAAACTAATCAATCAAATGCAAACAATCAAGCAACTAAAAACAAAATGATCTATCACTACCTTACTTTTCGAAAAATAAACTAATGAAAAATGCATTCCAATTCCTAATTTCTTGACAAGCACTTCTCTATTAGTCCTTTCAAAATCAAAAGAGTTATTTTCCTTTTCCAAATGCCAATGCAATTCTAGTTAAAGATGCAAGCTATCGTAGCACAATGATGCAACAAACTAGAATTTCATACTTTTTCATGAAACCACGAAATAAAATTTTTGCATATAATTCTTTAGTGAAAAAGTTTTTGAGATAATAAGCTCTTCAAGCAGATGAAAACATGAAAAGAGAAACTCATTCAAACTAATGAAACAACGACTTTACCAACCATAAGACAAGCAGCGTAATCCATGTCGGAAAAGAAAAATTTAGACAAGCAAACGAAAACTTTTCAAACTTATGTAATAGAGGTTAAAATCATAAAAGGACCAAACAAAAAAATGCAAGGAGTAAGTACACCTACAACCCGACTTATTGAGTTCACAAATAGTTGAATGGATGACAAACTAGATGCCCTAGTGTCACTAACCACCCAATGACTCAAGAAATCAAGTGAAAAGATGATAAGCCAACAAGAAAACAAAACCAAATGAAAAGTAGTGTTCTAGTCAAGGAGAAAATGGTCCAAAAGGCTTACGGGTTCAAAATCACAAGAGCAAAACACAATGGCCAAGATTGGGGTCAAGCCCTGATCTTCACTTACAGGCATTGGCGCGACTGCATAACTGATGACAAGTGTCAGAGACAAGTCAGCACAAATGTTTCTCAGCAACTCATGTTGATCAACACGATTGTCAGCAAATTAAGCGTGTTCATCGAGGGAGCCAAGAAATAAAAAATGAAACATGGACCAAAACTGCTACTATGAATTTTAGACTCAAACCAGTAAGTAGGAGAAAACAAACATAACAAAAGGGAAAAAGTGGAACTAGAAAATTTCTCACAATATCATGAAATCCAAGACAAACAAAAGGATTGGTATCCCTAGTGGAGTCGTCAATTTGTGGTGAAGTAAAATTATAAGTGCAGACACAAATAAATTCATCTAGCCCAATAATGGGTCTAGCCACAACAGGTACATTCTATGGAATATTTCCTTAGTTTAGAACCAATTAAGAGGGCCTACCTCTTAGTACGCTTATCTCGTTTGATGATGTCTTCGCTTACTCGCTCTAGCTATCTCTCACTTCCTTCTTCAAGCACCTAAAACAAGTAAACAACAATAGACAACAAACGTGATAATAGACAAATTTTAATTCAACCTACTTAACAAGTCAAGAAACATTAAGCCATGAATATGTAAGATGACAAATCATGTAGGAAATCAATCGATAGTTGCATATATTAATATCAAAGAGAGATTACAACCATTTTCTTGACGTTACAATTCTCCTCTGACAAGACCAGGTTCCTACACACTTCTTCTAGCATTCCATGATGGAATCAATTCACAATAGTTTTAAGGCTCCTCTCTTTAAGCTTCACTCCAAACCAAATCACACTTCTCCCTCACACAACTAGATAGCTACAAATATGAATAGCTTGTTGTTTACTCTAAACCAAAATAGCAATAGCACACCAACATCAACACTAGCTTCTGCTTGGGAAGAAGGTAGGTTTATATAGGATGAATGGATGGGAGATGGATCCTCTTCTCATGGGAGAAGGTCTGATTCCTTGAGGTAGTTCCATCATTATAGGGGAAAGGAACCCAAACTAACATCCTCGACCCCATCCGGCCAAACCATTTACCAGACTTCCATAACAAAGCTTCTAGAACTAGAAGCTTCATCTCCTAATTTAAAAAAGTTTCCATAACAAGACCAGTGCGACTAGAACACAGCTCATTCGCTTTGGTCGGTGATAGGGATAGTGTTAATCTATGCACATCGGCACGGGGGAGACAAAGGTCATTAGCACTAATCTTGTAAACTTGGAAAAACAGAAGTTTCAGGGGAAATGGTGCAAAAGGGAATTGATCTGCTCATGAAGAGGGACACAATGGGGGTTTCTTCATGAAGAGAAAGCATGTGGAGTTCACTGTAGAGGTCCTTCAAGATCAAGGAACAAGGAGTACAGGGACAGTGACAAAATGTTGTGTAACGCCAACTCTAGCTTAAGATCATAATGTCGTCGAAATACACTACCATGAATGAGTTGGTGAAGGGCCACTAGATGTCATCCATCAACATCATGAAGGTCGTAGGGCCATTCGTAAACCTAAAAGACATGAACAAATATTCAAAAAGGCCCTCCTTGGATTTGAAGGCAGTCTTCCACACATTGGAGGGTTTGATTGGAACCTGGTGATAACCAGACTTCAAATCAATCTTGATAAAATATTTTTCCCCCTTAAGTTGTTCCAGAAGGTCATAAATCCATGGGATTGGATACCTATTCCATACAGTGATCTTATTCAGTGCTCGATAGTCAATAAAGAGTGTCCATGTGTTGTCTTTCTTTTGTACCAACACGATCAGTCTCCCACAGGGTTATGAACTTGGCCTGATGTACCCTTTCTACAACAACTCTTGAATATGCCTCTTAATTTCATCATTTTCCATGATAGAACATCAGTAGATTAATCTATTGGGTATCAACAGACCCAGGGTTAGATCAATGGAGTGCCTGACCTAATAGTGTAGGGGTACCCTTGTGGATGAGGTGAAGATGTCCCTGTACTCCTCCATGACCTTTTCAATCTATTGTTGTCGTGCGGAGGAACCTTGTCTACAGGTTGTGGAGGTGGCCACAATCTTATTCTTGTTCTAAGGGTGAATCATAAGGAAGACAAATTTCCCGGTCTGGGAAATGATCTTACTACATTGCTTCACAAAGATCAAAGAGATGGTGGTAGGTGGTGTTATCTCTAGTATCATGTGTAACTTATTATCAAAAGAAATAATAATAGTGTGAGGCATAGACGCATACACAACATGACGCTTCCACAAGTATGGTTGGCCTAATAATACATCACAAACTTCAAGAGGAGCAACATCACACAGTACCTCATTTGTGAAGGGCTTGATGTTGTAGGGAAGGTGACATTATTGGTTGAAGCAGAGATCTCGTCCTTTGTGAAGCCACCCGATGGTGTATAAATGTGGGTGTGGTGTGGTCAGCAGGGCCAAATGCTTCACAAACTCTACTTAAATGAGGTTATTTTGGCTTCGGTTCTCAAAAATGAACTGCAACAGAGAAATCTTCACCCACATTTGTGAGTGGAAGAGTCCCTCCCCCTCCTCTAGATCTTCAGGCTCAATATTTTGTATCTTGGTGGTGGAAATGGTGGCACTAGGCTCTACATCAATAAGGTTCCCTTTATCATTCCCCTTATCATATTCTAACTCAAAGTCGGAACATGCATCTTATTCATAAGCCTTCAACTTAGCCACCAATGACTGCTTGGCTCGACACTCACTTGTGTTGTGAGTGGGGCTCTTATGTAACTAACACCATTTCCCTATGCCCTTCTTTGTCTTCGTGGTGTTGTTATTTTCTTGTGGCTTCGATGGGTTGTCCTAGGTTTCCCCACCTTGGCTTTGTCCTTTGTTATGTTGTTTGGGGGTGCCTTTCCCTTGCTTTGGATTAACAGATCTAAAGTCTCGCTTCTTCTGTTTAAATTTCTGCTTGATTTTGACAGCATATCGATAGGTGGCAAAAAGCAAGAAGATGTACAAGAACTCAATCTCGTCCTGGATGTACTTGTGTAGACAGTCGTGGTACTTCAGTACCAAATTTCGCTCAAAATCCTTATGTTGTAGCGGCTACAACCACCGTCCAAAGTTTTGGGCTGCACCAATTTCAAAGCCTCCCTTAGAGAGTTTCACTTGATGACTGCACACAGTCAGGTTCACTCTATGAGCTTGTGTTAGTCTTTACATTTTCCTTGCTTGTTTATTGCACTCAAGTCTCTGCATGTTGATGTCTAAGTCACGCTTGCAATTGCGTTCTACTTATGCTCAAAGTCTTTTCTTCGTATGTGTTTGTTGTGTTCACCATGAATGTATCTATCGCACTCACACATGGAGTCATATTCACTGTCACGCAAGTTTCATCTCGATCATGAATGATCAATCACAAGTGTCACACTTGTCGCTTGCACTGTCAGTTAGTCATGTTGAACATGTGTGTCCAGATGGTTTGGTCATTTCATCGTCAAGTCATGCGAGTGTGTGTTTGTATGATCACCTATGCATCTTTCGACTATTCACAAACTTAGTCATTTTTTTTGAATTTCTAACGACCAAATTCCTCACTGACATCCGGACCATCACCCTACTTTCGACTCAATCAACTGTCAACCAGAACAGTGCAAAAGCACCAAGCTAGTTCTTTCAAGCTGTGTTTCCCATAGGCAATTCAATCAGCACTCATGTTGGCCACCCGGACAGTCGAGCGGATGTTCATCTCAGAAATTGCATAGTGCTCATGACCAGGCCTCCCACTACCCATCTATCAGCTCAACTTAGAAATTGCGCAAAGATGATCATCAGACCGGCCTCCTGGCCTTAATGCCATTATCCCAGCCAACAGCTCCCAGCAGCAGACTGCTTGTTCCCTCTAGGAGTTATGAAGTTTTTATTGTTAGTGACCCTAGCATCCAACTAGTAGTTCCCTCTAGGAATTACGTAGATCTGGCTACCAGTGACCCTAGTAGCCAACTAGCAGTTCCCTCTAGGAATTGCGCAAGTCTGGTTGCCAGTGACCCCAGTAGCCAACTGGCAGTTCCCTCCAGGAATTGCCCAAGTCTGGCTACCAGTGACTGTTATAGCTCCAAATCTCACCCTTGATATTTGTGATGCTTTACTTATGGCCTAGGGCAACCCCTCCTTCCAGACCTAGTCCAAATGCTCAAAAAACAGTGTTTTACTCCCTATACGTGACATTGCCCTGACCTAAGTGCATGTGTACGTGGGTACGGGTATACCCAACCTGCGTATAGGTATTAAAACACTTAAAAAAATTAAATCTCCTTAATTTCGAGCGGATATCATGGGTTTCACCTGTTGATTATCTATTAATGCCCGTGGCCCAACTGTTCCCAACAAATTCCCAACTAAAAAACTACTTTGGGAGAAGTATAAAAAGGCTTCAATGGGAAGGCCTAAGGAGGAGAAAATAGAGAGAAAATTACTCTATTGAGATTATTCCTAATCAGGCATGAAGATCCTTGTGCTTCCAGCACTCCCCCCATTATAGGAAACCCTTGTTTCCTTATGCTATGATGGCATTTCACTAGTTGAGATATCTTTGTATGAGTCATGGAACGAGCCTTTTGAAGACTTGGGATTGGATAGATTCGGAGGATGGTTCCAGTTGGAGCTAGTGAGAGGAAGATTTAGGTGATATCATTCCTTGCTTTGTTTTAGTTATCTGCAATAAAGAAAAATTTGTCTTGTTCTCGAAATCAATCTTCTTCATGCATATGATGTTAATGTTATGGTTTACGTATGAATAATTGTTTCAATTGTATAACTAACTACCTTTCAATATGTTATGAAGTTGATTTCTATATGATACTTGGTCCATATATTGCTATGCTTCTTTGAATTGGTTGTTTTTCAGGTCTAAGGATCAAAAGGAACTCCAAGAGGGTTTGGACCCTGGTTGGATCTACCCAAACAAAGGACCCCCAAGTGCACCCCTCTTCGCGTAGTTTGCTTATTTAAGTATCATGGTTGTGTGGAATGCTTTTTTTTACTGTAGATAACCCCCGCTCTGTTAGGGTGTTGACCCAAAACCCTAGGGGGACTTTTTCCCTCAACAGAATTGGCGACTCCACTGGGGACAATAGTATTGTTGTTCCTAGTTTGGGTTATTTTAAGCCATTGAGGGTTCATCCATAGTTGTTCTTGCTATAACTAGTTTGTTTGTTCCTGTAGGAACTTAGACTTTAAGTCTGAGCAGTTTCTTCAAACCTCTTTTTTGCTTTTTCTTGTGAACTGTCATATACATAGTTTTGTCAGGTTACAGTAGTGTATGTACACAAGTTTCCCTATATGAACCCACGTATACGCAGGTTTCTTTGGGCTAAGTCGCGTATACACGCAACTGTGTATCGACACAGTCGCATATACCCTAATTTTCCAAGATTTTATCAAGACTTTTTGCTTCTGAAGATTTTTTTGCTCGTCTGAGGGTTTCCTAAGCATTCAATTTTTGTTGTCAGTCTTTGGTTTTGCAGCGAGTTTCTGGTTTCGAATTCTCTCTTATTGTGGAAAGTTTTGGTCTTGTTTTGTTTTGTCGCAGGTATCATCATTTGTGTTTGAGCACATGAGATTTCTTTCTGGGAATCTTGGCTATTCTGGTCTTCCAAAGCAGAAAGATTGGTTTCAATATTTGTGACAAACTTTATCTTTGTGATCTTCTTACTTTGTGTCAAAACTGCATCTTGCGGCCATTTGCTTTTCTCACTTTTTGAAAGTCATTGAGTGACGATTTTGAAAGTTGTCTTTCTTGGTATTTTGATCATTGTCACCAAGCTCTTTTTGCTGCTTTTTGGTCGTTAAGAGCATCTTGAAACACCTATTTTGTTGATTTTTCCCATTTTGAGTTGATAACTTGCAAAGTGTTTTTGTTGCCTATCTTTCGGTCTCAAAGTTTTCAATAGCATTTGGAGCACTTTTGAAAAGTTGTTTTTTGTTTTTTCTTTTGAAGAAAACTTCTTGAAAACTTGGTTTTTGCTTTCTTTTTCCTTGTTTTGATTTGGTTTCTTTTTGCGAGTGAAAGTGCATTTTGTTTTTCTTGAGATTTTCTTTTAGTGTTAGGACAAAAATGACCATTAGCAACTTATATTCTATCTAAACATCTTAAGTGGCTAATTAGAAGTGATAAACAAGTTACTTTCATTCTTTGCTTTAGAGTAGTCTTAAGTTTTTGCATCAGCATATACTCATTGTTTTAGGATAGTTTGTGCATCTTTTAGGGCATCCATAGTTTTTGTTAGCTTTTGTGAGTGTGCAGCTTGTTAAAAGAAAAGAAAAGAGAAATTTATTAGTTTCTTAGAAGTTCCTTAGGACCTGGTAGAAATTTCTCTCATCGAAGAACAAAAAAATTGCATTTGCATATAGTTTGGTTTTTATTACTTTCTTTTGCATCGAAAAACACCACAAGTTTCATTTTTGTTTATCCCTTGACTTAAGAACATCCCATTTAAAAACAAGCACTAACTAAAATATACTAGAACTTTTTTATATTGTCAATTTAGACATACCAACAAGTTTTAGGATATTTGGGGCCTTAGATTAGGCAAGTGGAGAGAAAACTCTCTAAGACCACTTTAAACTATCAAACATATAAGTCTGAATAGCGAGTGCAAATCCAATAGCATTAAGGAGACCAGGAAAGCTCCAGATCTGGGAGTTAAGCACAAGGGTTTTTGAAGATAAGGAAGAGAGATACCCCCTCTCCTATTTGTCAGATCTTACTTCAAGACTGTTCCGCCTGGCTTCTGACATGAGTTGGTAACCTTAGTTGCTTCTCCTAGAGATCTACATAGGTGGCTATTCAGGGGAATCCCATGGCACCTGAGGTCGACGTTGTATCACTCTCAGCAGTACTTCTGGAGGGCACCCTTGCAAAGCTTGGGGGCTTACACCGGCACAGGATGTTGTTTGGAGATCAATGTAACTTCCTCTCATACCTTCACTAGTAGGCCTAGGCCGTCATTATCCCAGACTATCTTCGGAAGACCCCTACTTCACTTTCTTGTATTTTGGTGTCCGGTCCTCGTCACCCGAAGCGAAAATACATGAAAGCTGTTTGATTGGCTGATATCTTTTAGGGAATTTTTTTTTAGTGTGTTCTTTGTGCTCTTAGTTGGCCTAGCTTTCATTTTTTCTTGAGTCTTTAATTAGATCTTAATAAAAAATTCAAAGTGGTTGACCGATCACCTAGACGGTCTTGAAGACTTCATGGTCTTTCACCACCAAGTTTAGAGCCTTCTCCTAGAAGGCACAGAGGTAATACTGCCAGTGGTTTTAACCCAGTGGCAACCAACACATTAGGGATTGATCCTCCGCTTGGGGGCATTCATGTATAAGACAGGCCTGGTACTACCACAGAGCCAGAGAGGAACACTCCAGTTCTCTCTCGAGTCCTCTTCCAGTTAGAAGATAACATTAAGGTAGAAGAACTCTCAAAGTCGTTAGCGGCTCCAAATTCTGCTCTACCTCCTAATCATCCAAACGTAGTAGTATACATTGGGACTCTGACACATAGACCTTCAAGTACAGGTCACATCACACACATCCCTTCGATGACCACTACTGGTAGCATGGCATCCACCACAAGTGCTATAGGCACACAGACTCCTATATCAATACAAGGGGGAGGAACGATTTCCATCCCTTCTACATCTTTATTTGGGTCTATTGCTAGAACATCTTTGTTTGGATCTACTTCCATTTCGTCGACAAGTGGAAATTCCCAAGCGCATGCATCTAGTTCTAGATTCTTCCCATTTGGCACCCAATCACAGGGTATTCCGTCAATTCTGTTCAGTGCCTCCACATCCATGATGAGTGGATTGGCTTCATTCCAAGGTTTTCCTTTTGGAAGTGGTCATATACCACATTCCAACCTGATGATAGGATTTATGTTTTTTTTCTTCTATAGGTCAAGGCAGTAATCCCTTTCAAGGTTGGACTAACCCTATGGTTAGTGGCATAAGAACTAGGAATCCATTTTTTGGCCAATAAAGGAATATGCCGTACTCCACAGTTAGTTCTTTTCAAAGTATTCCTCCTTTAGCTACCGCTTGGAATCCTTATCAAGGTTTATCGACTCCTTATAATTCTTTAGGAGGGAAATTCGTTAGTTTTGGAGGTATTTTGGCTGGAGTTGGTCAAACTCCGAGTTTTACTGGACCACAAGGGTCACCTTTGGTTTAGCGGGTTCTGCTAGTACTTCGGGCAGCCTTGTGCCTTTCAAAATCTAGGCCAATCTTCTTAGAACTTTGGGAACTCCGCCCAATCTAGGTGGAATCCCCAAGGTCCTCCTAGGCTTCCTTTTCTGGCAATGTTGAATTTTCCAGATCTCACAAAATTAACAAATGATCAAATCAGATACAATTTGGCCTGGCCTCCAGTCCCAACCAAACCCCCATCGGATATTCCAAAGTTCGACGGGAAGGGTGGTGAAGACCCGGGTGACCATGTAACCACATTCCATTTGTGGTGCTCATCAAACTCTCTCATCGATGACTTAGTTAGGTTGAGACTTTTTCAACGCACCTTAACTGGTAATGCAGCCAAGTGGTATATAGAGTTGCCAGAGGGTAGCTTTACATCTTTCGCCAATTTGGCTAACATTTTTCTAAACCGTTTCTAGTTGTCTGTCCATTATGATGTAGGAACTGAACTTCTGGCCAATTTCTGTCAAGATACGGCAACTTACATCTCTGATCATATTCAGGAATGGATATGGAGAAAGAGGCTCATTAAAGTCGAAATTCCGCCTGAATATCGTCTCGAATGGTTCTTGAAATCATTACAACCTGAGATTTCCAAGGATGTCTCTCTGTCCGGAGTCTATTCTGAAGAGCAAGCTATTTTTAGGGCCCAGTAGTTAGAGTTGATTTACTCTCAATCTAGGATTCTTCAGAAAATCTTACCTGATGCTCCCGAGACTAAGGTTGATATAGCCAAATCGAAGCCAAGTCCTCATGCAGATGGTATCATTGGATTGATAGACACCAATGCAGTGAACCTGTTGAGCCAATTGCAGCAGTTGTCTTTACAAACTGCTTCTACCAATCAGGTCACATCATCTAACCCTTCACCTTCCCAACCTTCTTCCATAGACACCGTTTCGGCTTCTAACCCCAAACGAAATCAAAATTCCAATGGGAAGAAGAAGGGACAAGGTAAAAAGAAGAATCAACATGGGAAGGGTAGTGTGAACAATCTTGGCAATGGTGTTGGTGAGAGTGGAAATGGGTCTAAAAAGAAAGTCAATTTTCCATGCAAGTTATGTAGTGGAGACCATTTGACTCAAGATGCTCAACGCTTGTTAGTACAGCAAGGGACTTCTAGCTCTCAAGTTGTGTTAACCTACCCTTTCCCCCAAGGGCAGCAGTTGCTTGTTGTTGCGAACTCAAACTCTAGTACCTCTACAGGGGCAACCAGGAAGGGGATAGTTCCTCAAATGTCTTCATGATGAGTTCTCACGCCAATGTGGCCACATGGTCACATGATTATGGTGAAGCTGAAATATCCAAGGATAAAACTATTCCCATAATTATTGACCCACTTCATATTGAACTACCCTCTATCGAGTCTATACCTCGAATACCAAAAGGTTCCACCAAGTGCGCTACTATCAACCCTAATGCTAGGGCAGCTCAAAATTACTCCATTGTGGAGGATCTGGCTCAGAGTCCATGTGTGATGTCGGCTTTAGAGGTACTCCAGTCATGTCCAACTCAGTGAAGTGCTTTGCTTTCAATGATAGGGGCAGTTGATCCAAACAATTCCTTAGCTCTCACTTTTGATATGCATTATGTCAAAAAGATACTTCCTCATCATATGGCTTTCCAGATAAAGTCTACTTACCGAAAAACTAATATTTTTCGGACGATTATAGATGAGGGAGCTTCCACGTGTGTCATTTCCATGTCATGTTGGAAGGCCATTGAATCGCCTTCGGCTATTCCTTCATCCACCCTCTTGATAGCGTTTGATGGTCATTCTCATAGGCCACATGGGATTATCCCGACCTTTCCTATAAGTGTTGGAGGAAAGGTCGTTAACGTCGAAGTAGAAATTGTTGATGCCAACCTAAATTACAATCTCCTCGTAGGACAAAATTGAAATGGATGTCGTCGTTTTCGACTGTATTCTGTTTCCTTTGCTTTCCTCATGAGGGGAAAATTGTTAAGGTTGATCAATTTCATTATTCTCCAATTGATCCTCGTGCAACTTTGGATTCTATTATTCCGATTGTGGATAACCCCCGTCCACCTACTGAGAATCTGGGAGTTAGGATTTATTCTTCATTGATGGGTATGTTTTATCTTCCCCCTCCTACAGCTAAAATAGATACAATTTCATCCTCCAAGGAGCCTTTATGGAAAGAGTTTTTTCAAACTAATTATTTTTTGGATCCTAGAGCCTTATTTTCATCTGTGACCACATCAGATGATGGCAAGGTTAGTGAAATAGAATATTTATCTTCATTTGTGACCACATCAGATGATGGAAAGGTTAGTGAAATAGAATATTGTATGTCTGTAGTGGAGCTTAGATATGAATCTATCGATAACTCTACAGACAACCATCCTACTCCTCCTTCAGAAAAGGAGTTAGATGGTGATGTGGCCCCTACTTGGACCCTTGATTCCATTTTTTCTTTGGATTTCTTAGATACAATTTTTCCATCTAACGAAGTGATATTCAAATCAATGACGGTTGTAGATCAACCATTAGAATGTTTACATCATCATTTACTTTTCCATCCTCCTTTGCATGAACTCGAATCTAGGTCCTCCACTCTACCTACAAGTGATATTTGTACGATTCCTTTGGCTCCAACACAGATGTTTGCCGAAGGTAATATATTTATTGGTTCAATAATTTTACCTATAAACATCCTTAGGAGCAAGTTGGCAAAGCCCCCTAATTAGCTCTACCTTAAGAAGTACTTTGCTTAAGTAGTAGCTAGGCAATGGCTTCTTTGTACATTTTGTATATTTGTACATATCTCATAGGGAGTTTTTTGATATCAACACTTTTTGGTCTATTGTGGCATGTGTTGATGGATGACTTGGTATATTTTGGATTCACCAATGATGCTAGTCAACACACACGGAATCTCGCTTCTGCAGCGTAGGTGATCTACTATCCAACTGGTCAGTTGATGGTATTAAGGGGAGCATGCATTGGTCCTGCATCAAATAATATGGTTGAGTATACTGTCGTCATTAATTTACTATCCGAATCTATTTCTTATGGAATCGATCCATTAGTAGTCTATCTTGATTCACAACTAATAGTGTCATAATTGAATAACATTTATCGAGTAAGCGATCCATGTTTATATCGCCAGTATTTAAGGGTGAGGTTGTTGCAAAGATCATTTACTTACATTAATTATTTGCACATTCCAATATCTCATAATTGGTTAGCAGATTCTATCGCTAATCAAGCTTTAGACTGGCACATCATTCATTCATCACAATAAAATCAAGCATAAAAAAGTCGAAATTGTATATATATATCATAAAAAATCCTGAGTGTACATAAGTGTGTCCAAAATAATATACAAAAATTGGGACTCAAATGCCCATAATCATGTCCAGTACATCTAATTCCTCAGCTCAGGATGAGCGGCTAAGTATGCGACTACTGCTTTGGCCGCACGCCTAAGAGTCCGAACCCAGTCTCATAGCATTCCAACCACGTGACGTTGCATGTCTATAGGGAGATCCTCTACAGCCTCCATCGGTACTCGATGAGTTAGTCTCACCAAGTGTCGTTGAACTGTGTGTAGGAGTCGCTTTGTATTGGCAGCTGCCTCTTTGACACCTCGGCCATGATGTCCATGCTGTGGGAATCCATCTGGTCGTACTGGCCCAATATCTGGAATATGATCATTACATTAGTCATTTGAATCCCATCAAAAATATTTTTCAAAGTTCATTTTAATATTTGAAAAATCATAAAAATCATAAAATCATAAACATTTGATACCTATATTGCCCCATGCCACAGTTAGTGGTAATGCTAGATCTAGATCTCCCCGAAAGTCCAAGCCAGCATAGGGGTAATCATCCACTGCGATGATCTTCTGCTCCCACCAGGAGAAGAAATCATCGTCAAAAGTTGTCCGCGGTATGTCCCCGCTGCCTAGCCATTTCATCAGATTAGCCCACCTGCCCATCCATGGATCTTGCGGCCTACTAATCGGAATTGGTACTCTAGGGCATAGTACTAGGACCCTCTCAAAAATGGAGCATAGAATGGTCCCATACCCAAAGTTTTTGGTCTAGCCCTTTTTGATAGATGATAACTGGCTCTTCAAGTTGGTGAGAAGAGGAGTACACCAATCAAAAATTGTGGTGAGACAGTCTACCGCCAAGCTCATGGAAATTCGTGAAGCCTAGTGTAAGGAAGTTGATCCATTCACTCTGGCTATAGTGAACAGGATGATCCTCAATGATAAACTCTCCACATGCTTGATTGGAATTTGGCTTCCAATCTTTTCTAGATGGCCCAGGCAATATATATGCACATAGTCCTCGATAGAAAGGCTACCTCGTGATCGACCCATGGAATGTACAACTTCTCCCCTCTAGGAAAGGCCTGTGATGAAATAGATATCCTCAATCTCTATCCTCAGTGGCATTTGATCAATCATGAATGAGTCATCCTCGATACTCCAATAGTGAATGAGCATTTCGAACAAGCGATTATTTTCCTTTATATTTGGCATTTTGAAGAATTTTATCAAACCGCATCCTCTTAAGGCATCCAAGGCCTGTGGATCATTCATAACTTCATCATCCACCATGGCATGCTCCCTTTCCCTCCAAGTGACTGCCATCCTGAGAAAAAAACAAGTTTGGACCGTTAGTTTTTTGTTTTGAAGTTTAAACGGCGTATATGCGGGTATGTTTCATACATAGTCACGTTTAAGGCCTACGTATACGTAGGTTGCATACAGCCAACTCGCGTATACGCCGCGAAAATTTTTTGACATAAATTCAACAGTGAAACTTGAATTAAAATTCCTAAAACCAATCACAAATTAATACAAGATAAGTTTAAGGGTTACCTAGTGATTTTGAGAAGATTTGAACGGTCAAATTTGGAAAATGGCAAAGCTTGCTTCTTTTTCTCCACTCCTTGTGCTCTCAACTCAAACGGTAACAATGGTGAGTCAAAAAACAATTTTATAAGCTTTGAAAATGTCAAATTTTTTCAAAACTCAATTTTGTTTTGTCTCATGTAACTTTTAACTTGGGAGCTTGGAATGTCGAGAATGGTTTTTTTCAGGACATTTTGGAAGCTTTTTCGACAATTTCGAGTCAGTTCCATGACTACAGACCTGTCATGGCAGGTATCATTTTCTCACTAGAATATGGGTTAGGGAAGCCATTTTTCCATTGAATTATGCATACTAGCCTCCATTTGTCGATACACTTTCCATAGGGTCGATCCCATAGTGTTATGGTTCGTAAACTATCTTCACTCACCGATTTTTTAAATCATGGCACAATGGTAAAGCCATCCTTTTCATGGGCATTGTAGTTAGCACCTCACTGACATTTGTTGCCCATGTTGCTTCGATTTGAGTAGCTCGAGAGTCCTCTGTAGTCCCGCCATGACTTATGTTATGAAGACTCATTCCTCTTTGCTTCTTCGCTTGATTCTGGCCTTATACCCTAGAGGCTCCTTCGTGTTGAGTTGTACTACTGCATTGCATTTTGACCATTTACACCTTTTGTCCTTGACCCAGCTTCACTTGGACTCGTTTTTAAGCCACTTTTTGACCATGTCATCTGCAAAATCAAACTTGCAACCCCTTAGCTTCTGCAACTCAACACCCTATGACCCATGGAAGGAACATATCTTTGAGTGTCTTTAACCAGTTTTCACCTCCCTGCATTGAGCATAGGATTGTTCCAATCCCAAGAACTAAATCATTTGTTTCACCGACACTCATTCTTTCCACTATACCATAGCATTCTTTTATTCTTTTTCCAGCTTAAATAAAAAGACAAAAAAAAATATATATTCCAAAAAGAGTGGAAATGGGACAATATTTCCATTTATTGTTGGAAGCTAGAGTCAGTCGTGTCACCCTTGAACAAAGCACTCAAAGCAAAGTCTCCTCCATTTGCGTGGGATTTAGTTTGACTTAGGTATGCCTCAACCTTGTTATTAAGTTATTTCTCCTCCGATTGGTTATCTCTTCCAATCATATGGAGAGTTCGTTTGTGCCTCCTGCATGACAAACTTATACAGAGTCATCATATGTTGCCACATAGTCATCATTGAGTCATTCTTTGGTTCAAGGGAAGTTAGCTTGAGTCGGCCTCTCTGCGGTGTTTCTTGACTCATTTTTCAGTCAGCCATCCCTGGTTGTCAATGTCTTGTATATAATCACATCAGTTATAATGGTCCTTTACTCATGCTGGTTTGAGAAGGTCTCCATTGATTTCTTTCTGGCGGGTCTTTTCCTTATCGACGATGACATCTTTCTCTGAGGACAGGCCTAGAGCTACACCTTGGTCCTATTTTCATTATTGATAGGTCACCTTGTGCTCAAAATCAATTAGTATCATGGGTCTTTGACTGAGTGGTTTCCCTTGTGGTCGACATCAGCTTACACTATCACACATTGGGATTCATGTAGTACCTTGGTTTCCATTTGACCCTATTGGTGGATACCTCACCTCTGTGTCAACTTTCATTATTGGTTGGTTCAAAGGGCTTCTGTTGTGCGCTAGCTAGATCTTGTGTATGCTGGAAACGTGCTTCGGTCAGGTTACTACATATTTTTTCGTCTGATTCCTTCCACATTATTGGCCTATGGGTTACACTCACGCTAGATTGATGAAGGATGCCTTAATGCCTTCCTTCTAGCAGATATTTCCCCATCCATTACGACTCATTCCTCTGGGGCAAAGGTCTAGAGTCCATTTGGAAGTACCTTGGGGTTTGCAATCATCAATGGCAGATCCTTCGCTATCAACTGTGGGAAGCCATCATTGTCTCCTGATTGATAGATTCTTATAGGTGTTTGATTTCAGCTCATCTATTTGTACTTGTTAGATTGTACTGGGTACCTTGACTCTCATTATCATTATCGGTGAGTAGTCTCGTGTTTGTTAATGGTATACTTCAATGACCGATAACCAAACAATTTCTCACATGGTCAACTTCAGATCATTTATTCCCATTGTGTAGAAATGTACCGCGGCAGTCGGTGAAGACCTCGGGTTGCATTAGCATTCATTGGTTCACTTAACAGTTGCTCCTGTTGCTGCTAGTTGATACCATTCCACCTTATATGTTGCAGTCATTCATGGCAACATTATATATGCTGGCACCCGAGTTTGTAGTGTAGTTCCATCTTATTCCATCATGTTCATTTGGTACTATTGGGATCAGCCTTTGATATCAATGATCAGCTTCATCCTTCAGCATCATTGACATTCTTATATGTGATATTCATACATGTACTTGTTCGATCATGATCAGATGATCCATTATGTATTTCCAGTCTTCCATACTTGTATACTTAGTGGATTCAATTGTACTTGATATGCAGACATGCTTTACTTTCTCTAAGCATGGGTATGCCTACCTCAGATATTGTTTCTTTTTTATCTCCTTTTGTGGCTTGGCAGACTAGAATTTGGAGAAGTACTTCTCAATTTTTGACAGGTTTCCTTTCCATGTACTTAATACATTTCAGCCATCATGTACCCCTTCTGACCTCATATATTAAGGGGCATCTGTTATAGCTCTAAATCTCACCCTTGATATTTGTGATGTTGCACTTATGGCCTAGGGCAACCCTCTTTCCAGACCTAGTCCAAATACTCAAAAAACAATGTTTTACTCCCTATACATGACATTGCCTTGAGCTAAATGCATGTGTACGTGGGTCCGGGTATACCCAACCCGCGTATATGTCTTAAAACACTTAAAAAAAATAAATCTCCTTAATTTCAAGTGGAGATCACGGGTTTTACCTGTTGATTACCAATTAGTGCCCATGGCCCAACTATTCCCAACGAATTCCCAACTAAAAAATTACTTTGGGAGAAGTATAAAAAGGCTTCAATGGGAAGGCCTAAGGAGGAGAGAACAGAGAGAAAATTATTCTGCTAAGATTATCCCTGATCAGGTCTAAAGATCCTTGTGCTTCCAGCACTCCCCCCATTATAGGAAACCCTTGTTTCCTTGAGCTATGATGTCATTTCACTAGTTGAGATACCTTTGTATGAGTCATGGAAGGAGCCTTTTGAAGACTTGGGATTGGACAGATCTGGAGGACGATTCCACTTGGAGCCAGTGAGAGGAATATTCAGGTGATATCATTCCTTACTTTGTTTTAGTTATCTACAATAAATAAAAATTTGTCTTGTTCCCGAAATCAATCTTCTTCATGCATGTGATATTAATGTTATGGTTTACGTATGAATAATTGTTTCAATTGTATAACTAACTACCTTTCAATATGTTATGAAGTTGATTTCTATATGATACTTGGTCCATATATTGTTATTCTTCTTTGAATTGGTTGTTTTGTAGGTCTAAGGATCGAAAGGAACTCCAAGAGGGTTTGGACCCTGGCTAGATCTACCCAAACGAAGGACCCCCAGGTGCACCCCTCTTCGCATAGTTTGCTTATTTAAGTATCATGGTTGTGTAGAATGCTTTTTTTATTGTAGATAACCAATGCTCTGCTAGGGTGTTGACCCAAAACCCTAGGGACTTTGTCCCTCAACAGTGACCCCAGCAGCCAACTGGCAATTCCCTCTAGGAATTTTGTAAGTCTGGCTACCAGTGACCCCAACAACCAACTAGTAATTCCCTCTAGGAATTGTGCAGTTCTTGTTGTCAGTCTCTCGGGTAGTTCCTAAGAAAAATTTTGCAATCCCTGCCTGCAGACCCCTCATACAACCCAACCCGTTCCTCTAGGAAATTGTTCAAATTTAATTATCCATCCCCTACTGACTATTTGTTCTAGAAAATGCGCAGAGCATGCCTACCTGACCCTCCTACAGCCTGGAATGTCCCTCCTAAAATTTGTGCAATTTTTCCTCCCAGCCGAGCCAGACCTCGCAGACAATCACTGTCAACTCAAATCATCTGTCTCCATCACCCAGTGACTCTTGCGTAGTTTTCATGAGCAATTGCCTGGAGCCATCATCATGCATCACAACACTACTGCCTCTACCAGTCACTCACATCTGAATGATCATGTGTCATGGTAGACTAGGAGGTTTTGGATTTGATGTCATCTCATCATAAGTGACTGCAGGTATAGGTACACCCACAAACATGTCAAGACGACGAACAAACGGGATGAACGAAGGGAGCACATGCAAATGGACAAGTTCACCAACAGATGAACAAACGAATGAAGTATGTGAAGCGTACGAACGTGATGAACATGCACCTTCGAAAACAAGTGAGCTTGTCAAGCCTTCCAGCATGAAAGCAAGGAACAACATACTAGACCTTCATCAAGCAAACCAAGGACCATTGTAGACTCCGTGCACGTTTTCATGTGGAGGTGAAGCTATGATACACCATGAAGACATTAATCACTTAGCAGCATTGTAGCTCGACATGCACTCTAGCAGCAATACGAATGTACCAACATTGTCTTGTCAAGTCATGTCGAGTCAAGTCATGAGTCATGTTGCCCACATATCCACTATGGGCTTGTTGTCAATCAATGTGATGTAACATGGAAGTCCAAGAGACCCACTTGTTGAACATAGAGAAATGTAAGTCAGAAAGTCATGGAAGTCAAACGGTCATTAGGGTAGTCGAACAGCCCCAAGGTTCAGTTTCACCCTTGGCTGTAAATACCCCCCTTATTTGTACATGAAAGGACTTTTCACTTCATTTCCTCCAACATAGACAAGAGATTCTGTAATATTTTCTTTGAGGAGTAAGTAGTGGCTCCAACGTCCCGCTGACAGGGTTAGTGATGTATGGTGTAATGATGTGTCTTGGAAATTTCACTTAATTCATAAGATTGTCAATAGGCTAGCACGTTTTCACACATGTATTTTATTTGTTGTAAGACTGATCTTTAACAATTGTAATTTATGTTTCTTTAACCATTTGTTCTACATTTGAACTGATTCATTTGTTGTAATGCATAATCTATTAATGGAAATGTGTTGTATATTTTGTTAATGTTGTCTCATATGTGTTGACTACTCTGTCAGACATCAGACGGACCTTTCACATGAACCTTGTTGTAACAACTGTTCCACTCATCTCAGATTGATCCGTGAGTGTTGTACGTGTTGTCTTACCTTATATGTCATGACTGCCGCATCTAAGTGGACTGCTCCACCAAAAGCTATGTATGTCCTTTGTGTTGTGTGTTCCTAGCCGAGTTGGGACTTATCCCTTTCAACTTATAACTCACCTTCACCTTTTTCCCCTCATAGTGAAAGAAACATTGACACAAGTACACTTACACTCACCAAGAATGCGAACCTCACTTCTCAAAGACAAAGCGAACCACTCTCCTGTGCTGACAAGCAAGAGTTGAGGCAAATCCTTAAGACAATGGAAATTGGGCCACCATACCAGATGGGATTCCCACACCGAACCATGTGAGGTCTATTTGGGGCTTAATACTAGGGTGATCCCTTAAATGTTCGTGGGTCTAGCACCGTCAACATTTCTAACACTAGAAGGAGGGTCTAGCACCATCAACATTTCTAGCGCTAGAAGGATGGCAGCCAGTTGTACATGGATGAAATTCCCCTCACACTCACTCATCAACCATTTGGTCAAGGCAGTAACTCACAACCCCTCTATCATGACTCTGCAATTGGTTACTCCTCACCTCCTAGAATTGAAAACAAATTTTCATATCAACACCTTTGCTCTATCAGTCCCATCACTCGCTAGTTCGCGAAAGCAGTTGGACTGATCCCAGGCACATAGTACCTTCCACACGCATCTAAGAAGCCAAATGCCACTCCCACAGGAGTGGTTGTATCACTAGTGGAAGAAGTAGTCCTTTCTACTCTAAAAGGTTTGGAAGAAGCTATTAAAGATGGAGAGGAACCTCCAGTCTTATTTGAAGATGAATAAGGCACTCTTGTGGTCTTGAGATCAAACTCTAGTATAGGACATAGAGGGGAAGGCAACGGAGGGAGTGGAGGTAGATACGAACTAACAAACTCAGATCCAGAACCATCAGATTCTGAAGGAGAGGAAAAAGATGAAGAGGACGAAGAGATGGCTGAGCCAAATCTTGAATGGATGACTATGGGACCATTGGCTCTCCCGGATGTTCTGCAAAAGATGTCAAAGCGAGTGTAGAGAATGAACATCAAGTTTAACCCTGACAGCATGGTGAAGGTAGAAGACCACTTAGACAACTTATACCTATAGCTGCAGACCCTTAAGGTACGTTATGATGACGTAGCATGTAGATTGTTTCCATGTACCTTGAATGGTCAAGCAACTGCTTGGTATCACAGCCTTCCACCCAACTCTATACAGAACGGGGGTTCTTTCAAACAAATGTTCCTTGAAAAGTTTGTTGATGACAAGACTCCAGCCATGCTACTCAAAGAATTGGGAAGCCTCAAGACGGAGGGAAAGAGAAAGTGAAATACTTCAATCAGAGGTTTACGCATATCTTGAACAAGTTTGCAGCAGACACCAAACCTCATGAATCCATCACTATAGACTATTACACATTTGCACTGCCAACCACCATTGTGTAGTTTGTCAAGCGAGCTACGAAGCCAACACTGTTAGAAATTTGCGATGAGAGTATTGTTATTGAGAAAGACTTGCACGTCATTAGAGTCATCAAGGATGACGAATCAATGAAAGACTCCAAGGATGTGAGCAGAAAGCCCAAGCAACAGTGAGCAAGGGCAGAGATAAGGAAGCAACTGATATTGAAGCTCTCATTTGCCTGGTCAAGAACTTGACCACTGAAATGTCTAAAATCAAGCAACAGAAAACGAACACATTCGCAAAGTCATCCGCCCAGACAAAGACAAGCAAGAACTTCATCAATCGGCTCATCAAGAAATAGCCGGTTCGATTCCAAATTTGCACATAAATCTATGTTCCAACTCAATCAATGTGTTGATCCTAGTTACTATTCCTTCCATGAAGAATGTCATCTCGAGAACTCTTGTTCAGATTAGAAGTGATTTGTTACCTCTGTTTGTACCCATACACTCGTTATGGATGGTGACACACAAGAGAAACCAGAAGACACTGATGATAATGAAGAGGTTACACCAGATGAAGCACCAAGTTCTGGGCATGTGGTAAATGCATATCAATGCTCACAAGTAGTCTCAAAGACGAACACTAAGAAGCAACCCCAAAATAAAAATGATTGCTACAATCTCAGGAGTAAAGGGGCTCCCCCAACACTTGAGGAGATGCAAGAGAAAGTGAGACGGCTAATAAAGAAGGTCAATCTACTAGCTGCCTCAAAGCAACAAACACAAAGCAAGTATGGGAAGACAGTGGCAAATAAGAACACATCTGTGAGTAGAAAGTTGCAGAACAGTTCACCACATAGCACGAGCACCCGTTCCACCCTGAACACCTCGGTGATTCTATCACCTCTAGATTACAACATAGTTGATGATGTGTAGAAAACTTGAGTGAACATCAGTTTGTTCGAGTTAGCCAAAGTTTAGAGCCAACGAGATATCTCATTGTGTGCATTGGGACAAACAGAAATAGATAGTCTGGCCTCTACTAGCAAGGGAGCATGCACACCTCCCGGATCACTATCCACTATGCTGAGTACACTCTGGATGGAAGAAGAAAACCCAGGTTGCGCCCCATTCCTACTTTCATTCAAAGTTTTCAACTACAATGTCCACAACTTTTTGGTTGATTCTAGTGTAGTAGCTAATGTCAGGCCGCTCTCCATTGCTAAGAAGATTAATGCACGATGGAGCAAAACATCAGCGAGAATCATCGAACTTGATAGATTATCGATACCAACCATTGATGAACTACGAGACGTGATCATCCGAGTATCCCATGATAGTCGAGTCCACCAGTGCATCAACATAATTGTTGCGGACATACTAGAATCATATGGTATGCTACTCAGCAGAGACTGTTCCAGCAAGCTAGACAGATACTTTGCTATGGACTGATCTCCCCTGTGGCTTCCATACAAGGGAAAACACAACCAAATCTGGGTGTTATCCGAGAGGTATATGAAACATAATGCAACTCCCCTTAATGGCGATAATGAACCATTGGCCTTCACAGAACTCATGTTTGGCAACTACTTCCTGGAAAAGACATTGGAGTGTTATCTTACACGTCCAACCCCAACCTCATTAGACAAGCAGTTGGGACTCTTTCCTCACCCAACTGATGATAATAAAACTTGTACAGTTTGTTTTTCTATTAGTAGTAGTAGTTGAAACAATGGTAGTATTTGCAGTACTAGCATGCCAAATGGTTCATGTACATACAAGTTGTGGACCATGAGTATTGATAAATCGGGAACATGTGATGACTCAAGGACTGAGTGCATTTTAATCATCCAAAATAATGAACTATGCATGATTTTGAGTTGTTTGAAGTTCAAAGTCATAAACAATGATGTTGAAGCACTCATGTTGAACACATGAAAGACCAACACTATGAACAAACAGAGCAACTTGGGGATCCACCATGATCTGAAGATGGCTAATCTCGGTACAAGTTACACACTGCAACAGTGACCAATCATTGACCGCTTGATCAAACAGTACCAGGATGGGCCTCCACGAGTAAATGATGACCTAAGTACCCACTACATACGAACAATCCAACATGATATTCTAGGTAAAGGAGAAGACAAGACATTACAGCAAAAAATATGTAACACATGCATGTTATTTGTACTCCTTTCACCGAATAGATTGATTAACATTTTAAGAATTTGGATTACTTACAAAATTTGTCATCACACTTGGTTTTCTGATTTAAATCCTCCACATAAGAAATATGGGAAGATCCACTTACACATTGACTTCACAAACTTCAACCCTTCCCAGAGTAAAAAAAAATTACCTCGTGCCATCATCTGAGCCCATGTTGCACATAGTACCTGAGATAGTAGTGTTGTCTTCACTAGAAGGTTTTTTGGAATGCCACTAGGTTCTATTAGCAGAGCTCGGTGGACTAGCACTAGTCCATGAGAAACTTCACTCACACACATATCAAGTGCAATCACTCGATGGGAGGATTGATAATCTTCCTGTCAAATGGTCAAGTCCTCAAACATTAATTCAGTAGGTCGGGTCACGCCCGTGCCTTATACATAGTCTGCTTGCTGCTTGTTGTTTCATTTGGTTTGTTTTGTGTATTATCTTTCCTTTTGCTTTGTTTTATTCTTATTACTATTTTTGTTCACATGCATTTTGTTTGTTTGATATATTACTATTTTTGTTTTCGGAAATAAGTGTTGCCAACTACTACATTCTAGCTTTTGAATAGAGTATGTGGCTGAAATTTGAAGAGACTTGTGACATTGCAGAACTTGGCTAGTCTTGTGTCCATTTTCTCTATGCTTGCTTACAAACTTCAGTCGATGAAGTCCTAACAAAAAATACGAACCGTCTGTAAGGGAAGATTTGGTTCAACTGTGAACCTGTGTCCACACTAGGAAGCCCAATGCCTGTACTCAGCCTTCTACTATGTGTGTTGAAGCTAATCCAATTAGTAGAAACGGAGAAGGGGAAAAACCTAAACGAGCAAACCTATGTCAGAGGTCTTACATGCTTCTCTGAAGGAACAACCTCTTCCGCTCTCAATAAGTTGGGAACCCTCTTCCGCCCCAAAAACAAATAAGTTCCTATGAACATTTCTCTTAAAAAAAATACAAAGGCAAAAGAAGAGAAAGGCTTCCTGCGTAGAGAGTTGAAGCATGCAACTCCAGCGGGGTATTGACCAGGCTCGCTGGGAGTGGAGCAATGTCTGTGTTCCTGTGTGACTCTGTCAGGGTACTTTCCAGGCCTATTGGCAATGGAACAACACCAGAGATGAAAACTTATACTCTGAAAATCTTCAACTCACGAACTAAACTACCCTTCCCGGATTCGAAACATTGAGATCTAATCTGAACTTTTGATTTTGTTTGATTGAGTTAGCAAAGGGTGAACCATGTATGTCCAGGGTAAGTGGGAAAACTGAATTAACCTTCACAGTGATTCAATACTTCCTGAAATACCAAGGCCCTATGCTAGCAATGAACTGAAACAGAGAAGCTAGAGTTATACCAGTGTGTTGCCAAGTATTGTAGTGGCTACAACCTCCCTCCAAAATTTTGGCCTGCACCAATTTTGAAGCCTCCCTTGGAGAGTTTCACTTAATGACTGCACAAACTCGAGATCACTCTGTGAGCTCGTGTGTGCCTTTACATTCGCCTTGCTTGTTTATTGCACTCAAGTATGTACATGTTGATGTCTAAGTCATGCTTGCGACTATGTTCTGGTTATGCTCAAAGTCTTTGCTTCGTATGTGTTTGTTGTGTTCACCATGAAGGCATCTGTCACACTCACACATGGAGTCATATTCATTGTCGCACAAACATTGACTCGATCATGAACGATCAATCACAAGCGTCGTTCTTCTCTCTTGCACGTCGGTCTCATGTTGAATATGTATGTCCAGATGGTTTGGTTGTTTCGTCACCAAGTCATGCAAGTGTGTGTCTGTATTATCAACTATGTATCTTTCAACTATTCACACACTTAGTCATTTTTGCTAAAGTTCTGATAGCCAGACTCATCACTGACAACCAAACCATCACCCTGCTTTCGACTCGGTCGACTTTCAACCAGAACAGTGGAGAAGCACCAAGCTAGTTCTTTCAAGTTGTGTTGCCCGCAGGCAATTCAATCAGCACTCATGATGGCCACCTAGACAGTCGATCGGTTGTTCATCTCAAAACTTGCGCAATTCTCATGAGCATTCCTTCCGCTGCCCATCAATCAGCGTAGCTCAAAAATTATGCAAATATGATCAGCAGGCCGACCTCCCAGCCTTATGCCATTTTCCCAGCCAACATCTCCTAGCAACAGACTACTAGTTCACTCCAGAAATTACGCAGTTTCTGCTACTAGTGACCCCAACAGCCAACTGGTAGTTCCCTCTGGGAATTACGCAGATTTGGCTACTAGTGACCCCAGTAGCCAACTAGAAGTTCCCTTTGGGAATTGCACAAGTTTGGCTACCAGTGACCCCAGCAGCCAACTGGCAGGTCCCTCTGGGAATTGCACAAGTCTGGCTGCCAGTGACCCCAACAGCGAACTGGCAGTTCCCTTTGGGAGTTGCGCAGTTCTGGCTGCCAGTCTCCCAGGTAGCTCCCTAGAAAAATTGCACAATCCCTGCATGTTGAACCCTCATGCAGCCCAGTCGATTCCTCTAGAAAATTGCACAAATTTGGCTATCCAACACCCTCTAACTGTTTGTTCGGAAAAATTCGCAGAGCATGCCTGCCCTGCCCTCTTGCAGCCCAAACTGTCCCTTCTAAAATTTTGTCTAATTTTACCTCCCAGCCGAGCCAGACCTCACAAATAGTCACTCTCAACTAAGATCGTCTATCTCCATCCCTTAGTGACCCTTGCGTAGTTTTCATCAGCAGTTTCCCAGAGCCATCATCCCACATCACAACCCTGCTGCCTCTCCCAGTCACTCACATCTGAATGACCATGTGTCATGGTAGACTAGGAGGTTTTGGATTTGACATCATCTCATCGTAAGTGATTGCAGGTACATGCACACCCACAAACATGTCAAGATGACGAACGGGATGAACGAAGGGAGCACATGCAGATGGACAGGTTCACCAATGGATGAACGAACGAAGCATACGAAGCGGATGAACACGATGAACATGCACCTTTGCAAACAAGTACTCCTGTCAAACCTTCTAGCAAGAAAGCAAGGAACAACATAATAGATCTTCATCAAGCGAACCAAGGACCATCGAAGACTCCATGCACTTCGCCATGTAGAGGTGAAGCTATGATACACCATGAAGGCATCCATCACTTAGCAGCACTGTAGCTCAATGTGCACTCCAGCAGCAGCACGAATGTACCAGCATTTTCTTGTCCAGTCATGTCGAGTAAAGTCGTGAGTCATGTTGCCCACATCTCCACTATGGTCTTTTTGTCAATCAATGTGATGTAACATGGAAGTCTAAGAGGCCCAATTTTTGAACATAGAGTCATGTAATTCGGAAAGTCATGGAAGATGAATGGTCACGAGGGTAGTCGAACAGCCACAAGGGTAAGTTTCACCCTTGTTTATAAATAGCCCCCTCATTTGTACATGAAAGGACTTTTCACCTCATCTCCTCCAACATAGACAAGAGAGTCTGTAATATTTTCTTTGAGGAGTAACTAGTGGCTCCAACACCCCGCTGACAAGGTTAGTGATGTATGGTGTAATAATGTGTCTTGGAACTTCAGAAGCCTGTCAATAGGCCAACACATTTTCACACATCTATTGTATTTTTTTTAAGACTAATCTTTAACACTTGTAATGCATGTTGATTCAACCATGTGTTCTACATCTGACGAATTCATTTGTTGTAATGTGTTATGAAACCAGCTCACAAAAGGATAGAAAAGATAGATGAATGCCTTAGAATTCAGCCTCTTCGAGGGAGCAACCTCCTTTACATTACATAAATGAACAATTCTTGGATGATACAAATGAAAAGACCTCCTTTCTATATATAGGAGTCTAAGGAGTCATAATATAATCAGAGCCGA
>APFE031377598.1:3175-29028 GCA_000404065.3 Pinus taeda
CACTAGACAGGTGAAGCAGATTGGTTCACGGGTCAAGAACCTATATGCTCTTGAGGTTCAAGATACATGCAAAGCCTTGAGCAGCAAGGCAACTAATGGAGACTTGGTGGTTGAGAGGGAGCGTATATTACCTCCCAACATGCAGAGCCAGAAGAAGTCTTAGACAATAGTGGAGGAGCCACGATTGGTGCAGTAGCTTAAGGAGGTTGTGGAGCAACCACAACTGGGGAAGCTGAGAGGAGATCGAGTAGAGACATCTACTCATGCAGAGACCTCCAATAGGGGGAAACTTCGAGCCAGGTGGGCCGAGGGATCACATGCAGCCATACCTCCAGGTAGGAGGTGGGGCGATATAGATTGATAGTCCCAAGGAGGAGGGGCAGGATCCTTGAGGTACCCAACCTCTTGGATGAGACCTTGCTACGGGAGCCCAGATGTGGAGTAGCAGGAACTGACTGATTGGGTAGAGATAGATGCGGATGGAGCGGCAGAGAGAGCGACAGTACGAGGAATCCCAGGACAACGCATAGCTAGCAAGCTGCAACAATGCGAGAGGCACAAGTGTTTTGCATAGTGCTAGGTGGCACAGAGAGGTGTGCAATGGTGCGAGATGCATGAAGATGTTGCAGTAGCGCAGATGTCAGAGAGGGAGCACTTGTTAGCAGCAGGTAGAGCTTCAGCATCAGAGTATGTTTCTAGCCCAACAGAGAGGTCAATTGGGAGGTGCAGTGCGGATGCAATGCCGGGAGATAGAACCAGCAGCAGCACGGATGTAGTCAGAGATCAAGGTGACAGAGGCTAGAGCAGTTAGATACTGAAGAGCACAGAGATGCAGAGTTTTCAGTCGACAAAGGCAATAGCAGTCAGAGACTTTGATGATAGAGCAAGTGGACCGGCCAGATGTGTTGCATGCAGAACATTCTAGAGTTACAGGATCGGGTTTGAGAGGAATCCTTTCTTGTTGAGAGGGAGTGTTGAAAAGTGTGCAACAAGAAATGTTTGTTGAGATTGCAACAAGATGATGGAGCTTAGTGGAAAGGAGTCGCCTTCACTAAGTGGTCCCGCAGGCTATTTTTGGCGCAAGCCTATTTTTAGACTATGTCTATTTTTAGACATATGGATCATGTATATGGATTGCAGGTTGTTGTTTATGGATGATTGATCAAGTTGGAAAAATAGATGGACTTCTATTTTTGATGAAAGTGTGAGTGATCACAGTGTGAGTGATCAAGTCTATTTTTAGACTGGCTGTCAAAAATAGAAAAGTCAAATATTATTATCTCACAATAATATTTGGACTATAAACTTTGTCTTATTTTCTTGGAGCACTTCAGTTCGAGCTACGGATGTGGCACATGCAATTGCATGAAGGAAATACGTGGTTCTTATGGGTTAGTTGAATATTTGCATGCATGACTTCAGTTAGAACTCAAGTGAGTTGAGTTTAGTGGATTGGAGGTGTAGTTGATGGAGTTGTGTTCAGTTTAGCTTTGTTAAACTGGTTGTATTTAGTCTAACTGGCAAATAGACTAGAGATGAGTTGGGTGAATTAGTTATTAATTAATTCACAAGTTATTAACTCTAATACAACTAATGAATACATCAGTTAACTCAGTTGCATGTCAGTGCATGTTCAGTCCAACAGGCAGGTGTTATAGAATCAGATTGCTATCAGTTGTGACTATAGTTGTGCATCAGATCTTGCACAATCAAGGGATTGAGTATTCCAATGAGTTTGCTCACGTATTTTCCCACATTGTATCTTGTGCTCACGTGATTTAGCCAAGCAAAGACGTGGTTTCCTTGGAATTATCATCAGTTCTTGAGCAGGTATTGAGCAGCGGAGGCAGGCAAGCAGCGGAAGAGATTTGAGCCAGGGATTGATTCAGATCTGAGCTGTATTGTGTGTAACAGGGGTGGAGGATTCTTGTGATAAGCATTGTACTTTGTAATGTTACATGACTCAATCATTAATATACAGATAGTTGGGGTTTTTTTAGCGAGATGCTTTCCCCGGGATACATACTGTGTTAATGTGTGAATGCTCTTGATGTTTTATTGTTATTGATGCTGCTATATTGATGATCAACGTAGAGGAGCTTATGTATTGTGTATGTTTTCCGCAATAGTACATGATCAGGATAATCTCTGTTGAATATGTGTTAAATTATTCAAAATTTCTACACTTTCTCGAGCTGGTAGACATGTATTGGTAAAATCTGTTCTGGAGGCAACACCAGTCTTTTGGGTGGCTCTTGCATGGATTCCGAGAAACATCTTGGCAATATTACACCAACTATGCAACAGATATCTTTGGAATGGGAATCAGGACAAACGGATATTTGCATGTGTAGGATGGAAGAAGATAGTGCTGCCCAAAAAATGGGGAGGTTGGGGATTAAAAGACCTACCCACATTTGCACTGGCTCTTGCAGCCAAAATGGGGTGGACATTACTCACAAGTCATAACCTCTAGACTAGCATCTCATATCACAAATATATTTGGCCCCTACACATATTGGAATGGATCTGGCTTCCAAATTGGCCCAAATTAGGCATCTCTTTTGTTTGGAAAGCACTTCTAAACTCTATGCCTCTCATTAGGGAAAATCTGGTATGGAAAATTAATGATGGATCATTGGCTCATATCGGTACAGACCCATGGAATGGTTGTGGAGGTAGACATATATTATCCGATGACCTCATATAGCATCTAAATTCACATGAGATCAAAGTTCTAGCTGACATCACGGATCCTCTAAATACATCCATTTTTGAACAACACTGGAAATCCGCACTTCAGATCAACCTTCCTCTTCGATGGCACCAGGAATGGACCGCATAGATAAATGCTTTCACAGAATCACACATCAGGATCAAACAGGGTCCAGATGAACTTATTTGGCATCAATCTAAGAATGGAATATATACTCCAAAGGCAGGCTCTTCAGTGCTGATCTCTCGCAAGGTTCCGAATCTGATCTCATTTTGGTGGAAAGCAATATGGAAACTCAGGGCGCCTCCATAGACAAAACTCTTTTTCTGGTGAATACTAAAAGGTATTGTTCCCACAAGTGAAAACCCTATGCACAGAGCTATCTACGGACCCACTTGGTGCACTCTATGTAAAGGTTCAACAGAAACGATACTTCATCTATTCCTGAATTGCACAGCCTTAATGAACCTATGGCAAGCCGTATCAACATCTATACACTTTTCAGGCTCCTGGGAAGGCGAGGATATTAACAGAGCATGGGAATCATGGTATAACCGACACAAAGGATCTAAACTACAGAGCCTCCCCATTTTAATTAGCTGGTACCTATGGTTGGCTCGGAACCGGAATATATTTGATGATAAACCAATGAGTTGGATGCATCTCTCTGCTCTCATCATATCGGCTTATAACGACATTCCTGAGCCTCCCCAACCTCGCACTCGAAGACCCCGCGACCCTCCGCATATCGACAAAAGCATCCCCTGGGCTTATTTTGATGGGGCAGCCCAGCAGTAGGGGTGTGGGGGTGGTTTTATCTTATACATCAGCGATCAACATTTCTATAAAGTCTGGATGGGTTTGGGGAATGGCTCAAACAATTTTGTTGAACTCGTCACTCTTCGTCATCTCATGCATTTCACATTGGGACACAATTGCATGAAAATTCATATTTTTGGAGATTCAAAGATCATCATAGATTGGTTCAACAATATTACTGTTTGCCACACACATACACTCAGTAACATATTGGATGAAATAAATATACTGAAGGCTCATTTTATTGACATTACTTGCAATCATATTTACAGGGAACACAACAGTTGTGCCGATCAACTTTCCAAGGAGGCCACGACACTACCCCAAGGAGAATGGATGATCCAAGAGCAGCGCGGGTCAAATGCATACCAATATTATCGTCGACCTTATATAGACCCACATTACCATGGGGCGGATAGCCCATGAGCTACAATATATGTTAAATTTTTTATATCTTTAAACAATTTTTTGTATACAGTGGATAGAATCTTACTACAGGGCCCTGCGTGGCTAATATGTACATATATATAGAAAAACTATAACGAACATCTTGCGTAATGTTTCTGATCATATACTGATTTTGGAGCATATACTGAGCCCACAGAAGGCTGACTGACTCTATAGCATATGCATCGTGCATCTACAATATGTAATTTTTCAAGTTAATGAAAGATTATGATTTTTCCAGTGGAAAAAAAAACACATGCTCACTCATTTTAATATTAATTAAATCATCAATTACATGATGAATAATTTTAAATATTAAGCACAATATTCATACACCTTGATACTACAATCACAACATAATTGAATCTCAACATAAATAACTTCATTACGTTAAAACACAATTTTTTGTCAGTAACAATTATCACACTAGATTGCACAATGACATAACATGTTTATAAGTATAATAATCCAGATAGTGGATGTTACATTATTGAAACATGATGTAGTATTAGTAATATTAATTTTTCCCTGATCGCGGCGAGTTCCATTGGGCAGATCAATGGTGGGAATAGAACCACCATGGTTATGAATATGAGGACAATTTATGGAAGGGGGTGGTGTGGCCACCCCAGGCATGCAACCACATTCAGAGTATGAAGAAAGGGTACTTTATAGGAAGTGTGGAGGGATATCACATGAGTTATCTGGCTGGTATACGGTGCAAGTTTGTGGCCTTTGTGTGTACATGGTGTTTTCTTGCAAAGGATTTCGACATTGTAGGTATCATCTTCACAGCTGGGGGGATAGAACGATCAAAGAGTTACAACTCTGCAGAGCAACTTCAGTCCAAGCTACTCACCAAGGCAAGAACGTCTAGGGTATGTTGTCAATTTTCTACCACTTTTCATGTTTAATATGAGCTAGAGTGCATGCAGTGGTTTCTTTGAATGGTTGATTTTGTGGGTTAGGTGTCAAAATTTTGCTTCTCTGTATGATTGGAAAAAATGGGGCCAACCTCTTGAGGGGTCTATTGGGAAGGTCTTTCGTTTCGGATGGGGATAACTATATGTTCTCTTATTCATTAAAGGCAACAAGGCTGAATTAGAGAGAACACCTCTAGAACTAGGCTTTGTACCACCAAAGATCTTGTATTGGTTTCTTTGGGGTTACATCACTAACCAAATTGATAAGTATAGGAATTTTGGTTGGAGGATGTTTCTAATAATTTTTTGTAAACTTACTCTATTTTTCTGTCAATTTTGTGAAAATGGCATTAGGGGGGGGGGGGATTCTTGCATTTGTACATGGATTCGTGGCTAAAAACATTTTTGTCTCCTTTTGGAATGTGGGTCATTTTATATGGAAAGTTTGAGCTCATTGGCTTTATTTGTGTGGAATTTTAACCTCAATCACCAAAATGACGGTATTGACAGCCTTTTAGTCTCACCCCTTTTAAACAGTGCAATGTTATCTCAATTCTTGTTTCTATTTTTATATCTTAAGTGCACATAGGGTCTAGTTTGGTATTGGACCTCCAATCCTTCTCCGCAGACATATTGCTCCAGGGTCGTGGTTAGTACGAAGGTTCACAAATTTTTTTCAAGTGGCAAAGTGCTAAAGAAGCCTCTTTGGCATCATAGGAAGAATTCCACAATGAAGTTTATGGCGTGATTGGGTATGTGAACTAGAAGCAATGCTAACCCCAATCGAGGCCATGGCCAAGGATGGGGGGGTGAAGAGGGGAAGCAGGGGTGGAAAATAACATCATAATGGCAAAGGATGGGGGTGAGGTTATGGGGCCCACCAAGGAGTGGAAAAAACTAGCAAATATAGAGCCTCTACATTGAAATTTTCTAGTTTCAGATTGGAGGATTGGGAAGTGGTCATTGATTTAGAGGAAGAACCAGAAACAACTGAGTTGGGTAGTGATTTGGGCAATACAGTTTCGGACCCTTGACACACCAGGGGGAGAAGGATCCTTTCCTCTCAAAAATTACTTTTATACTCGAGACTTAAAATATTGATAACCAAAGCCATGGGAACAACACCAGTAGTACCCTCACAGACACATGGAGATTTGGAGATAAAGGGAGAGATACAACAAGTAAAGCTCTATATGATGCAGGTGAATGGATGCTTGGAGAGAATAGAATATCATATTCCATGCATTCGTCCGTCAACCCACCCATGATCTAGTACAAAGGATCCAACACCCGCAGACTCATTTGATGAATATAGTTTTTTATTCTCAGCTAGTAACCTTAGGGAATTTTTAGGAGAGTGGTAAATGCTAGAAAGATATTTCTATTTTTTAGCTTTTCATGAATTGATAAAGACTCATAAATTTTTGTCAAGATATGACTCCATTAGATGGTCAATAGAATTGGTTTCCCCTTGGGCAAGTTGAGATCATCTAGTTCATTTTTTGAACTTGCATGTACAAACTAGCTTTAAAAAGCTAATATTATTTATCCATGTCATTTGCCAATTTAATATTAAGTACTAAGAGGAATAAATTTCTCCCTGATACTAAAAAGTAATTTTTTTTTTTACTTTCAATTACTTTATCTCTTTGAATAAAGTTTGATATAAAATTAAAGTGGAAATTGAAGAATTTTACAATATTTTTATTATTAGTGTTTTTTAAATTTGTTAACATAAGTATTATTTTATTAGTTTTAAATATAACACTAGCTCAACCATATAAACTAAATGGATGGTAAACCCCTATTGATATCAATCCATGATAAATATCAAAAGACTCACCCCATTATACTTTTTAGCATTTCCTAGATTAAAAAAAATCATAAAAGTTAACTAAATTATAACTATATTCTAAATTATTTTTATTTTTATTAATTATAAAAGATTGTCTATGATGCTTTGTATTGATGGTGAATGAGTGCATGTCACTAGTTAAAATCCCTTGTGGTGTTTACCCACAAAAAGAAAAGAAGAATTAATATATTAGTTAAACAAATGCAGATTTTAAAAAACATGTAACAATGCTCTTAACCATTGAGATTCACCACACTTTACCAAGGAAATTATTAACTTATAAATAGCTCTTTTTACAATACTATGAACCAAAACCATGACTTATTAATACCACATACCTAATATTAGATGTATTGATATGGAGCTTTTTTAATTAATTAATTTGAGATCAATTAATTAAAACATAATAACTAACTTGGGATAAATCTTAACGCTTGATTTATAAATACTACTATGAATATTCCAACATATTTCATGATTTATAAATACTACTATGAATATTCCAACATATTTCAGGGAGGTTATTCCTGTCCTATATTTTTTGAGTGAACAAATTACAGCTTGAATGAGCCAAATGGTTAAGAACATGTGTTCCCGATTTCAAAACCAAAAAAAATTAGAGTATGTATGCCTTCTTAAACTTAGTAATCAAATCTTAAAATTAGATAATAATATAATAATACATATAAAAAAATAAAACTAATGTTTATATCTATATTATAAATTATAATAATTAATTATGATTTTGTGAAAATTTAACCTTTCAACAAAAAAAACAGATTCTAGGTAACTTACAGTCTGAGATTCTGCGAAAATGACTTTTCCTTAAACACCATAATTCTGTTTAGAAAATCAGGTATATTACACTATGCAAGAAAGAAACTGTAAAGACTAAAGCACGGTCCTCGTGCTATTGACGACTATTCTAACAATATCACGACAAGATGATGCGACCCACGCAGACTACGACTGCAATTTCATTACAGAAATGAGAGAGCTTAGTAACCATTGGGCACTCGCAGGTGGCTTACAGAGCATGGCACCTCACAACAACCCTGTTACCCTTTTATCAATTTTATTCCCTCCCATTCCAACCATATTTACATCTGCCACTTATGGCTGGATTCTTCCATAAAGTTAAAATATGTCATTTACCAAGTTAAAGTTAAAATATGTCAATTTAGTATATAAAAGTTAATATTTGAATCATCAAAATTGTGATTAAACATTATTATGGTTATAACAAACAAAACATTAAGTATTTTTAGTATATTTATCAAAATTAAAATGGAAAATATAAAATAATATATGATTTGATTTTAATAATAAAATAATTAAAATTTGATATATAATTTGGATGGCCTATTCATTTTTATTGATTTGTTTTTTTCAATAATTTAATCAATGTAAGTATATAATTTCAGATATATTTAAAATAAATATATAAAAATATGAATATATAAACTTTTAATAAGTTAAAATTGAAATTATAAATTTTTGTATTTTGTTTATTGAGATAAACATTTTAATTGATCAAAATCATAACAAAATTAATTAAAATATAAATAAAAAAAAAAGTCAATTTTTTTATCTTTATAGATTCAGAATTTATATATATTAATTTGTAATTTATTATTTAAAAATCTTGATATTATATTTACAAATTTACAATTCTTAATGCTTTTTCTAAGTAAGAGTAATCTATTGATATAATACAAAAGGTAGTTAGAGAGTGTTCTCATCGGAAAGGGACCCGGCCTAAATCAGCATGCTGCCATTAACAAAATCTGAGACTGCCTCAACAAAGGGGAAACTAGTTTGATAGAGAAAAAGAGGTCCAAAAAGACACCAGATTTAACCACAGTTTTCTGAAGAGATCAAAAACCAACATTGCAAACCCACCCAGAAACCAACAATACGTCTGCACTGGACCGCCAACCCTCAGAAAATTTGAGGCCACATAAGACAAAACAGAAATAAACCAAGAACTACGTGAAGTGCCACCTCGCAGACGTGACGCGCGCAACGAATTCCTCTGTGGCAAGTTCCTCCACAATCGGACAAGCCCAGTCATCCGAGTTGTCTGACTCACCACATCCCATCGCCTGTTGAGCTCCCTCCCTAATGCCGACTTCCAACTGCGGGCCCGACATGTCCTCCATGTGGCTTTCCACAGCCTGTGTTTCACTTTGAAGGCCCAAGTCGTCATGCGAGCTGCCAGCAATGGCCTTCCCATGTCATCTGTTCTGACCACCATTACCACCTTGTTCTTCGCCGTTGCCTCTGTTCCGACTTGGACCAGCTCTGTGTGTCTCCTCCATGGGAATTGTCATAGGGATGTTCTGCTCAGCCTCTTCAGTAATGGAGATGGATATGGTGGCGACAATGACCGGGCAGTTCAGAGAGCTGCGGAACCAAAACTGTGTCGTGTGGGGGACCTGGTGCAAGGGCAGAGGAAAGGGAGCAGTACGCACAACCGCCTCTTCACGACCAGAGCAGTGGAGGCTTGCTCTGCCACGGCCACTTTTGGTGTTCGGATAATGGGGATTTTCCACCGAGGAAGCCGGGGAATCCAAAATGCTTCGATGCCAAGCTTGAGAATGAGAGTTGCCTCCTCACATGTCGCCGCGTCTGCTACACATACAGTGGCGAACCATGGTGGAAAGGGGAGCAGAGAAAGAGTCAGGGGAAGCAGAAGGAGAGTAGATAGGGGAATTTTGCGCAGAAGTAACAGAATGTTGGAGAACAGGAGCTGAATTGCAGAGATTTATTTGGGAATGATGGTAACCATTTCCCAAGTCAAGGCAGCAAACAATCCAGCAGCAGTGCCTCGTGCTGGTTCTCTTAGTTGGCTCTGCCGCCCACGGAGGGCAAGCGCAGTGAAACAGGGGTAGAATGCTTGGAATGTGATCAGGCGCCATGGTTAAACAAGGAATGGCTCTGCCTCGACTGTAGCAGACATTTAATGCCGCCTGCGAGGTGCCCTGGGGATCATTTACTCTGGTCTTGGGATGATTACTGAGGGCCAAGTGGCCACCCTTTCTACCGTTGTCCTGTCTCATCACCATTAACTCATTAATGGTCACCCACATCCAGGGATTGAGCTTCCTGTTGCACCAGGTCGGTGCAGATTTGCAATTGATTTTGGTCATCTATGATGTCAAGAAGACCGTACTGTAGGATCTGGTCCTGATCTGTCCCAATGTTTGCTAAAAGATCAACAAATTTGTTACAGTCCCTTTTGACATGAATACAAGTTATTACTTTTCTGTCTTTTATCCATTTCTCTATTGTTTCAAGCCTGGTCATTAGTCTCTAGCTGTTGACAACTCGTGAAGCCGTGCTTCCTTGTTGTATTTGAATGGCCATATTGATGAGGATTTGAGTGTCCCCTTCTATAAGGATGGGATAAAAGTTATGTTGGTTAGCGAGCTTCATACCTTTCCACAAGCCTTCCAATTCTGCAGATTTGTTCGTGTCACATCCAATGGAGCCAAGAAAAGATAATAGGGGTTGGCCCTCATGATTTCTAAATATGCCTCCATATCCTGCTTTTCCCGGGTTGCCTTTGGAGGCGCCATCGAAATTTAACTTAATCACTCCTGTAGGGGGGTGTGACCAATGTGAAAGCTGCCTGGTTGTGATGCTGGTTCTATTGGTATTCAATAAAGCTTGTGGGCGTTGTAGATTCCAGTTGGCCCATATGCTTAATTCCTGTGGCGGGTTGGAAAATCCTTCATTGTCCATTGATGCAATGCAAGAGTTTCCTTGATGTTCTGACATAGGTTAGTCCATATTATTTCTAAGGAAGTTTTATGATTTTTGAAAATTCGCTTATTTCTTTCCTTCCAGATTGTCCATAGAAGGAGACTTGGCAGGATGGTCCATAACTTGTTGAGAATTTTGTTGTTGTAGGGCTCTGGAGTCCAATTGTGGATGGTGCCTCTTATATCCCCAAGAAGTCTGCAAGGTCTATGGCATCTGAAGGTGAGCTTTTCCCAGAGTTGATTGGCCATGCGACAGGATTCCATGAGGTGCTGAATAGTTTCTTCATTATTTTGACAATTGGGATAGTAATAAGGACCATGAAATCCTCTTTTAATTAAGTTATCCCATGTGAGAATTCTTTGATGATACAGCATCCAGATAAAAGTGGAGACTTTGGGCCAAATCCTTGTAGTCCATATATGTTGCTAGGCAGGATCTATTGGCTCTTGAGTTTGGCACATTATTTGGTATGCTTCTTTGGTGGTGCATGTGCCTTTCGGTGTGTAGCCCCATCTTAGAACATCGCTTTTTGTATGGACTCTGATTCTTCTATTGGTGAGCTCTTTGTGTAGCTCCATCTTATGAGCTTTCGTTCCTTGCTGTACTATTTTCCTTACCAGTTTCCATTGTCTGAATCCTTGTGTAATGCCAGGAGTGCAGAACTATGCAACATTGTCTGCCTGGTTAATGTGGTTTGCATGATGATTTGTATCTAGTAAGAATGCTTCACTTTTGGGACTTTGTTGCTAGGATTCTGTCTAGAAACATGTTGTTCTCCCATCCCTTATCTCCCAGAAGCTATGCAAATAGATGACCTCTCTGTGTTGCTTGGCCGCATTCCAGATTAGGAAACCTGTAGGTGTTGTGGTGATTCTGATTAGTTCTTGTTGCGGTCAATTATTGGCATATTTTGTTGTCCATAATTGCACCCATAGCTTCTGTGGACAGGAAACCCATTGCCACCAAATCCTTTCTCCCATCAAAGTGTTTCTGTGTTGAGGATCACGTAAGCCGAGGCCTCCCTGTTTTTTAGGCTTGCAGATTTTATCCCATTTGACTAAAGCCCATTTTCTGTTTTGTCCTGTGGAGCCCCATAAAAAATTGTGTTGCAAAATTTGAATTATTTTCAGTACCCATTTCGGCGTGGCAAGCACTGAGAACAGATAGAGGGGTAGTGATTGTAGAACTGCCTTTATCAGGACTAGTCTGCTTGCCATATTGAGAGTTCTATATGTCCAAGACAGTAGTTGACTTTCCATTTTCTCTATGAGTTGATGCCAGGAAGCATGCTTTAAGGTTGAATCTATGAGAGGGGCACCTAAATACTGAGACGAAAGCTTGGCTTGAGAGAAACCAATGATTTTGGTAATGATTCTTTGGGTGGGAATAGGAGTATGGAAGAAAAAGATCTGAGATTTGGAGGTGTTGGTGGTGCCCGAAGCTTCTGAAAAAGTGTCTAGAATTGCTTTGAAGGTTTTGGCCTCATGTACAGAAGGATGACCAAAGAGCATATTGTCATCAACAAATTTTTGATGGGTGATAGCAGGGGATCCATGGACAGAGAGTCCTCTGAGATTATGAGATTGGACTGCATGTTTTATGATATGGCCTAGACCTTCAGCCATAATTATAAAAAGAAAAGGGGATAGAGGGTCACCTTGATGAATTCCTCTAGAAGGGTGATAAGGTTTAGAGGGGATCCCATTAACAAGAACAGAGCAAAGTGGGGAGGATATGAGAGTCATCATCCATCGAACCCAGGTCGGGCTGAATCCAAAGGCCGTTAGCATCTGTTTTATATATGTCCAACTGAGTTTATCAAAGGCTTTGGAAAGGTCAATTTTCAGCAACATACCTACTTGTTTGTTCATTTTGAGAGAATGAATGGTTTCATGGGTCAAAATAATACCATCCATAATTTTGCGGCCTTCTACATACCTAGATTGCTCTGGTGAGGTGCGAAGAGGGAGGAGCAGTTTGAGGTGATTGGCTATGACTTTCGAGATAATTTTGTAGATAACATTGCAAAGGGAAATAGGCCTAAATTTCTCCGGAGTGCTTGGTTGCGTGACTTTGGGAATAAGGGCGATGAAAGTTGAATTGAGCGAAGGGAGTAACCAGTGCATTGCTCTTGATTCCTCTACCACATTCCAAACATCTGCTTTAATAAGATCCCAAAAGTGATGGTAAAAGTTGGACGTGAAGCCATCAGGTCCTGGAACCTTCCCCGCCTTTAGTTGATTGGAAGCCTCTTCAACTTCCATGATTTTGACTGGCCTTAGCAGTAATTGATTATGCTCCTTAGTGATGAGTTTAGGTATATGCTGAAGGATATCATTGATGGCACTCTGTAGATAACATTGCAAAGGGAAATAGGCCTAAACTTCTCCGGAGTGCTTGGTTGCGCGACTTTGGGAATAAGGGCGATGAAATTTGAATTGAGCGAAGGGAGTAACCAGTGCATTGCTCTTGATTCCTCTACCACATTCCAAACATCTGCTTTAATAAGATCCCAAAAGTGATGGTAAAATTTGGACGTGAAGCCATCAGGTCCTGACACCTTCCCCGCCTTTAGTTGATTGGAAACCTCTTCAACTTCCATGATTGTGACTGGCCTTAGCAGTAATTAATTATGCTCCTTAGTGATGAGTTTAGGTATATGCTGAAGGATATCATTGATGGCACTGTGTCTGTTTGTGGGCTGTTCTTGATGAACAATTTTGAAGTGATTTATAAGCTCTTTCTCTATGTCTTCCTGTTTTTCCAATTTGTCTCCCTGAGAGTTTTGAATGTGTGAGATTGTGTTGTTCATTCTTCTTTGTATGGTTGTATGATGGAAAAACTTGGTGTTTCGTTCCCCTTCTTTTAGCCATTTGATTCTTGACTTCTGTCTCCATAGCAATTCCTCTTGTTTTCCTCTTTCATCTAGCTGTGTTGGTAGAGTTTGTTCCTACTTGGCATACTCCTCTGTTTTGCCTTCTAGGATGATCTTCTGCTGTAGCTCTGTCATGCTCTACTCAAGGACATTTTTATCTTGGAAGATGTTGCCAAAGGTGGTATGGTTCCAGATTTTGATTTTTTTTTTGATATGTTTCAGTTTTTGCTGGAATTGGTACATAAGAGAGCCTCTGTTGGGAATAAAACTTTCCCATGCTGATTTGACCACAGTGTTTAACTCAGGGTGAGTAAGCCAGAAAGCTTCAAACTTGAATGGTTTTCTGTTGGAGTTTCCTGGATTCTTCCATTGTAAAGAAATGGGCCAATGATCCGAGCCAGCTAAGGGTAACATAGAGGTGTTTATGTCACCACCAAGATGAACAAAGTTATCTGAGAGTAGAAATCTGTCCAACCTGGATGCTATTTGCTGAGTGCCGGCTCTTTTGTTGGTCCAAGTGAAGATGTTGTTGTCAAAAGGTAGGTCCATGAGACTATTGTGTTGAATATAAGCTTTGAAGTCATTTCTTTCTTTGTCTAGCTTTTGTCTACCTCCCAGTTTTTCCTCCAACTGTGTGATTATGTTGAAGTCTCCTCCTGTTATCCAAAGCGGATAAGCTTTTGGAGCTTTAAGGATCTTGAATGTTTCTAATTGCTTTATCTTTTGTGTACTTTCCAGAGGGAAGTAAACATTAGTTAGGTGTCCATGTATGTTGGTGCCGATCAGGTGGAACATTGATTGAATGAAATAGTGTGAATCATGGACATTTGTTAAGGATGTATGCTATGAATTCCATGCTATGGCTAGTCCTCCTGATGCGCCGGTTGCGTCGACTATTGCTGTTTGACATCTTGCCCAGGCTTTAGATAATATGGGTTCTAAGATACTGGTACTGCATTTTGTTTCTTGCATGAAAACAACGTATGGTTGTTCTTGCAGGATAATGTTCTTCAACATTCTATACTTCTCGGGACCATTAAGTCCTCTTACATTCCATGAGATGAGCTTCATGGTTGACTGGTAGGTAAAGATCTATAATATTTGGTCAACTTGGAGCATCTTCCCGACTCCATTATCATTTCCCCAATTAATATGGTACGTTGTAGATCTGTCTTTCTACCTCTTTTCTTTCCATCTTTAATGGTATGTTTCCCATCCCATTTGCCTCCTTGTTGTATGCCCAAAGTATTGTGTTGATGCGCCCTTGTGAGCACTACTTCCAAATTTTCCAATTGTCTTTCCGGTATTGAGTCGAACTCTTTTATTTTGCAGGCTTGCTCTAGACTGAAAATATCTATTTCCCCCATATCAAAGCTTTCTAGTTCCTCTTCCATTAAGCTTTGCTGACTTCCCCCTTCCTGGTGGATTGGTGGCTGAGAGGGTTCTGCCTAAGTATCATCTATGTCCATACTTTTATCAGACCATAGGGCTTTATACGTTACATGATTGGGGTTGGGTTGAAAATCTGAGGCTGGATTTTTAGAGGGGATAGCTTTCGAAGGATGACTGGTGTTAGTTTGTATGAGTGTGGGGGACAGAGGTTTGGATGGAGTAGAGCTTGGGTTTGCTGGCCTAGGCATTTCTGATTCGAGTTGTTATAGATCTATCAGAATATTAAAGATGTTGTTGGAGGATGGCAAAGCAGAAGATGGAGCTGCATTTTTGGGTGTTGAGGGAGGTTTCTTGTTATGCCTTTTCCTACTGGTAACCTTGGTAAAGCCTGCTGGATCGGATTTGTCACCAGAGTCTGTGGCTTTAGGCGGCATGTTTAAGGGACAGTCATGAAAGTGGTGACCATGGGCATGGCATCTCCTGCAACAGAAGGGTACATGTTAGTAGTCAAGATGTTGAATCCATTCAAAGTCGTTGTGAAGAAGACTTACCATGTCTGGTAGCGCATGGCCTAGCTTCATGTAAATGCAGATCCATGTGTAGGATGTGTATCTTCGAAGCTTAGTTTCCTCTACAGCCTTTATGAACTCACCTAGTCCATTGCCAATGGCTTTTAGTGAATCCTCATCCCAGTATTCCAGTGGAAGCGAGTACAAGCGGATCCAAACTAGCGCCCAACTGAAATCTTCCTTATCAGGGTTGAATCTTTCGACCCAGTCACACAGATAGAGGCCTGCTATGTTGAAGAAGTAAGGTCCTCCATCCAAGACCCCATTTCGGTCTTCAAGGCAGTTGAAAGTGGTAGTGAAGAAGCCCTTAGGGCCCAGCTCTAGAGTTACATGACATTTGGGCTTCCATTTCGAGGTGATCTAGCCTTGCAGTGCTTTTTTAGTTGGCCAGAAGCCTATGAATTTGTCAATCAGGGCGTGATCTTTCATGTATTGTATTTACGTATTGATTCTGTGACTAGGTAGCTCGATCTTGGGCCTTTCCATGGCAATGAGATTGCATGTGGTTGATGAAGCTTTCTTTGGCGTGCCAGATGTTACTGGTTTGTCCGATTCCTCGTGTTCCAAATCTTCTTGTTCATTATTCTCTGGTTGCTACGCAGGTCGTGTTTCATCCTTATCTGCTGTTTTAGTAAAGCTCTCAGTGGGATTTTCATTGTTATAAGTTTTGGGGGAAGGCGTTGATGCCTCCCCCAGTGGACAGTTCATCGTCCTCTGCTTCAGAGTCCCAGATTTGGTCCTGACAAATTTGTTTGGGCCTGTAGAGCTATGTGCTCAGACTATGCACCATGGGAAGGTCTGTCAGGAACCCTAGTTCCTCAGTGTGCCATTACTCCCATCTACAATTCTTAATGTTATAATGCATTTGTTCTAGTTATTTATTCAAATAAAAAACTTGTGTGAATGAAAATGTTTAAAATATTGACTAATTATAAATTATTCACTACATTTTGCAAGTCTTTTGTTTCTTTATCTATTACATTTTTGCAAGTTATCAACTTTCTTATTTTGATTACATATGTATTTATTAAATTAATCTATTTTTGTTAGCAGTTTTCTTCATCCTTTCAAGTCTACATACTACTTTTACAAGTCTTCAATTTATTCAATGATCATGTGTAAGCAACATTTATATCATTTTCATGTCTTTTGTTTTTTCTTTTTCTTTTTCTTTTTTTAACTTAGTGGGTGTAATAAACATTCATATCACTTTAAGAAGTCTTTAGTTATTTTATATGAAGTTTTAAGAATTATTTAGCTACTTTATATGAAGTTTGTGAAGTTTTTAGTTACTTTATATGATGCAACTTCATACAGGGACACTCAAAATTATCTATTAACCATGGATTTTCTATCCCACTCTTGCAAGTCTTCAATTTACTTAACGATCATTTATATAAAATTTCCACTTTGTGTGGGGACACTCAATATGAGAAATCAAATAGTAAAATTAAATAATTAATTAATTAAAACCAACCAAAAAAACATATAACCAAGTATTAAATCGAATATGTTGTGATCAATTGTCTAAAAGAGTATCCAAAAAAGTTTATGGATCATATTGGTATAAGAGAAAGTTTCTTTGGGTATATTATCAGAAGTTGCAGGTCATCTAGGCTAGTTAACTTGAAAGTCATAAAACCATAGCCATGTTCGACTAATCTATTAATAACCCTTGAGATCAAGCAGAGGAGAGGTTCTTAAGCCTGGACAAGTAGGTTGCAGAAGTAAGCCACAATATGAACCTCCTTATGGTGCCTCTGGTGAATAAGATTGGAATTAGAGAAGATAGAGGTTCCAACTCAAAGGTTAGATCATGAGGTAAATTGGGGGAACATGAAGAACTAGAGAAGGAGTCAAGGAAATAAATCAAAAGAGAACAACCCAATTCAAGTGCTGTGAACCATTTATAGTCCTTATTTAACATGGAAGCAATGGTCGACATCAATCCATATCAAGGTGATATTGACACTTTGAAACTAAATAATTCATTGCAGTACTTAGAGGTTTATTTTAGCATTCATAACATAGAGGAAGTTATAAAAATATATTTCACTTGTTTAAAACTAAAGGGTCGTGCCTTTAATTAATGGGAAAGATATATGAAAACCATGATGTTGGATGGGGATTCTCTAGTGATTAAGTGGGAGGATTTCAAAACTCTCATAAATTCTCAATTCTACCCTATTGGATATGTAGAAGACTAGTGGATCTAGTAGCATCACCTTCACCAAAAACATGGGTAGAGTGTACAAGTGTAAACCAAAGAATTTAGGAAGATGGTAATAATATTGTGTATCTCTATAAAAGCTACTAAGTATTTGGGGGGTCTACACAACCATCTGGGAAAGCAAGTGATGTTACTCAAACCCAAAATGATGGATGAGGATTGTTTATAGGAAAAATACTTGAAAAATATAGGTAAGAAGAAATTGAAATCAAGTTGGTCAAAGCACAAGTAACACCTACAATCTTCCAAAGAAATGAAGAAATAGAAGAGGGGGAGCATAAAAATTCAATAGCCATAACACATTACTGAAAATATCCTAACAAGCACTACAACCATTGTAACATTGATGGTCATACAAAAGCGTAATGATGGAAACTACATCTAGAACTCAACTTAAATAACTCGAAGAAGGATGGGAAGAAGGAAAATATCATGGCCCTACATTCGAGTAATCAAGTGGAAAATAGGTCAGATGTGGATGAGAAGATTGTCTGCACATAAATGTAGAAGGAGGTGAACCTAGGTATCGTTCACTAATAAGTAGAGAAGAATATGATTGAACTCTTTCATATAAAGATACTTGTCGAGAATAAAATTTTGATGCTCTGTTTGACTCATGATCATAGGCGAATCTCATTACAGCATAGCTGGTCAACAAATTGGCATTGGAGGTTTGAGATCATCCCATCACAAACCCATTGGGATGGGAATATAAAGATGCAAAATTAAAGGTAACCAAATAGTACACAATAAATTTTTTTATCAGTGTAGATATTTATTGATGAAGTAGGGTTGGATTTGGTTCCGCTTGATGCATATGGAGTGGTGTTTGGAAGTCCCTATATTTACATAGATGATGCAATATTTATGTAGAAACCCAACTAGTACGACCTCACTAAGGATGGAAAATTCTTCATCATTAATGCACACAAGGGAAAGTCCAAATTTTGTTGGTAAGTGTTATCCAAGCTAAGAAACAATGTGAGTTTGCACAACAATGTTGTTTGAAAAATTTGAAGAAGTGTAAGTTTGCACAATATTATTTGGTTTATTTAGGCTATGTGATTGGTTGAGGAGAGCTAAAGATATATCCTTCCAAGATAGAGGCAATCATGAAGTAGCCAAGACTTACCAATATTTTTGAGGTTAGGATTTTTGTTGAGGCATCATCATACCTAAGGAAATTCATAGCCTTGTTTTCAGCAATAATAGCACCACTTCATGCCATAATAATGAATAACAAGAATTTATAATGGGGAAAGGGTTAGTAAAAGGTTTTTGAGTAGTTATTATTTAATAATTGAATCTTACATTACTAAACTTGAAATAGCCCTTTGAAGTGGAGATAAATGTGAGTGGACATGTTGGTGTGGCACAACCAAATCCCTAATATTATGTCAGGGATGTGGGGCATAATTATACCTGACCTTCCAATTTTATTATGAATATGGGTTTATCAAGTTTTATCTTTTTTCGTCATCTCAAATCACAATTTCGATACCATGACCACCTTCTACTTGTTGATATATTTTCAACAATATAAATTTCATATCATTTTTATCTCCAAGCACAAAATTACACCCATTTGAATATTTACCCCTTTAAAGGACACATTAACATATGTAAAATCCATGTTGTTGACACATGGCAATCCTTGTTTAGACATTAGACTCACACTGGTTCACATCCTCAACCCACCTATTATATCAAAGCCTTGCCATATTGAGATTTCCATAACAAGTGCACTTTCCCTAGTTCTAGTGCTCTAGCGTGCCAATATACCAATGGCCCATAACTCCTATATGGTGATATGTTGATACATTGATACAATACTGTGTCGATATGTTGATATGTAATGTTATACCCCTATGAGGTGCTAATATGCTATTGTGGATATATCCTTTCAATATGATACCATGTCGATATGGAAATATCCTTCAATATGCTAACATGAAATATCGGGGTATCGATGAATTACTTATAACTGCAAACCTTTAAAAACTCCCAATAGGATGATAATTCGGTGGCTAAGTTAGTATGCCACCTCATATTTTGATTCCCAATCATCATCCAACACATGGAATATGTTGATGTGTCCCATGCCATGTGTCACTACTAGATTGTGCTACATGTCACTCATTTTACTAGTTGGAAAGCTAAAAATACCAAATATGGGTGACATGTGTTCTCTACTTGGCACTACAACATGATCATGGCATCATTCTTCATAAGTATTCATGCTTTAATACTTTGATGCCATCTATGTAAATAGATATTTTGTAATAAAGTGGATAACACACCATACCAAAGCGTTCGAAAGGAATTTCCTTTGATTTCTGCTAGGATTCTAGTATTTTGGTAACCCCCCTTCTAACCAAATCTAGATCACAACCCTTATGTCAACCATGTGATAAGAGGCTAAGGTTGAGGCATCGAAACCTTAAATTCTCATAGAAATCCATTAAGGGACTCCATCCCCATAATTTCTTTTCACCCAACATAAAGGGTTAAATCCCAAATTCCCTTCGGTTGACCACAAAGAGAATCCTTACATTTTCTCGAAAGTTGAGGATAGATTCTCAATAGGGCTTTGATTTGCAAACAAGACTCTTGATGACACAAAGGTCTCCGCCAAGATACAATATCAACAAAAATCCTCAATTGTAGTGCCAATTACTAGCTCTTCTTTCCAAGAATTCAAAGAGGCCATTATGCCTTGTTTTCTCCATCTGAGGTCTCCAAGCCTCTCATTCCATCCAAGGAAAACCTTCCCATTGGTTAATGGTCTGCACTAGGGTACATTATGGCTGATTTAGACCTTTAGTTAGCCTTCAACATCTCCAAAGTTCTTTAGTGAACTCTTTCATGTTTCATTACATGTTTTGAGAAGAATATTGCCCTTAAGTCTCCCCTTTTTTTAAGTCAAGTATATTTTTCATTCCTCTCATAACCACATGATTCACAAGAACCTATTATTACCTCAGTTGGCATGGAACTTCCCTAGTATCTCTAAGAAAAAACCATGGACACTTGCCATGTTTAATGATCCTGTTACATCTTGTCCATAACATGAAAGACGTGATATATAAGTATATTAATGATTTAATATGGGGAATATAAGTATTATACAAACATTTCATCTAGATCTACAATTCACGTCTTAAATATAGATTATATAGACAATATCTCTCATTAAGCAAACAAACACTTAAACACAATATATTCCAATGATGACTGTTTCTTTCTCGTTAGCATAATTTATAATACAGAGATAAAGTCCATGAAGGTACCTATCTGATCAAGATCATATGCTATCTATAGTTGATGAGAATGATCCATGTTCCATCCCAACATAGGTTCAACCACACTATAATATTTCTTGTAGTTTCCCACACCTAATGATCAGGTGCTCAAATTAGGCTCAAAAATAAAAGTGTCAAAATCTTGTTAAACTTAGCTTCAGATCGAAGAGCTCATCATTTTGATTCCAATAGTGTGAAAGACACTCAAATCTGAGCTCGTATGCAGAAGTTATAGCAAGTCAAAGTTCAAGTTTGACTTGCTCACATAGCAGGATTAGATGACATGGAAAGGCCCTTCAGCGAATGAGGAGGCACCAAGTGGGAGGCCGCCATTGGCCCCTGCATATCACAAATCACAAGTCGCAGACGAATCGTGTTAAATAATCAGCCACCGAGAAGGGAAGGGTTGCGATGTGATAAATCGCAATCGCACTTCGCAAAAGATAGATGGAAAGGTGTTAAAGAATTGGCCCCGACAGGTACTGGGTTGCGATGCGATTGCACATCACATATCGGACGACACTACAGAATCGGCCTGATAGGTTCGGGTTGCGATGCGATATCACAATCACAAGCTGCAATAGGGCAGAGTCTCATAGACCTTAAGACCACAGGAATTCTTCCGATTGTGATATCCTGGATGTGATAAAGTTATGAGTTGCAGTTTAATGTCCTGTCAGGTCCACTAATATCACAATCACACAATCGGTCGTTTTTTCACAGACCATAAGCCTGCATAGCTCTGTCGATTGTGATTTGCAATGAACAATCAATCAATAGAATATGGTTTGCCACACGATGAAATTTTTTCCTAGTTAGCGCACTTTTGGGGCTACTTTGTAAGATCATGCTGAATGTGGAGCATTTTGTGGAACGAATAGTGGGGAAACTAGGAAAAGTCATAATTCCTTCAGTTTTCCACCACATTGGTTGCAAAAAGAGGCTAGATAGCAATCTTTGAGTATTATGGACTGATTGGAGCAGGTTTCAGAAGCATTTGAGCATTGTAAACACACATTTTTACACTTCTGAGCATAATAGAGAGGTCCAAGCCATTGGAAGCTGGACCAAGGAGACGTAGCCCAGGAGGGGTGAACTCATTTATCATGTGCTTGTTGTAATGTGTTTTTGATGATGTTCCGTACATGTTTATGCTGTTGTTTAGTTTCTGGTTTATGTTAAATTGTTCATAAAATTAACATAAGAACTCTTCATTTCACTTGCAAAAATTGATGAATCCTTAAGCATAATGAAAGCATTTTGTTTATAATCTTAGGAAGATCTTAGAACTACAAACTAATATTCTAAATCAGATCACCTAAGTCAGACCAAGAATCCATGAGGGAATTTCTACTAAAAAGTATAGAGTGGAGTGATGAAGGCCTATCTCCTTTATCAAATTAAGACATCAAATTCTTTTTTATCATACCAAGCTCGTAGTCCTACCCAACTATTATGGGTGGTTTCTCAACTACTCTACACAACAAGAACCTTAAGAGAAACGTCTATTAGGCTATTGGTGGTCTATACGTACATGAAATAGGAGTGATACCTATCAAACAATGATTTGGGCTCATCACATAACCAAATATGGCTATTGAAGACTGACACATGTTAAAATGGAACCCCTTCACCACCTCCTATAGTCCCTAAAAAATTCTCCTTCTATTCAATGTTTATCATGCATAATATAACCAACAATTAAGTTTCTCTTGGTCTACCTGATTCAGTTTGAGGGATACCTCGCTAGTTTCCACAACTAACTCATTTTAATCCTTGACTTGCTCAAAGGCGTGTTATGACTAAAGGGATGCTATGTCTCCCACTATCCAAGTCCCTCTTCCACAATCCCTGTGGTTCAATATCTAGACTTTGAATTACCATTCAAGAGTTCATAAGCTAATATCATTCTATAGCACGTGGTGGGTTCAGGTTCACACAGTCTCTCTAAAATGGCTCTCCTTTGTTCTTGTGCATGAATATATTTTTCATTTTCCCCCTTATTGTATTTTTTCTATTTCCTTCATGGGTTTGTTTCTTCATGTTTCTTCCTTGAATGGTTTTCTATCAAGTTTTCCCATGTTGGTCAATGGTAAACTTCGCATACCCTTAGACAGCCTTAGTACTACTACCCACTCCTCTCATAGCTGCGGGTATTCATTGTTGCACCTTCACATTAGATATTTTCTTAGGGAAAGGTTCAAAATATTGATTCTTATGTACATTTAGCTCAACCAATAATCCATTGGAAAAAAATAATGTTCATAGTCCCCTTTGTTTCCTCCCCTGCTCCTCATTACTTTTCATGGTTCATATCATATCAAGGCTTCACTGCTTCATTAGATGGTAAGTTAAATTGTGATTACAAGCATTCCAAGTCTTTTGGACATTTAAATTTTCATTCCCATACAAGGAACAATAACATAATTAATTACAATTACAATGTCAACATGATTAATCTTTGGGGATGTTACAATCCCGTCCCCCTTAAAGGAGCTACGTCCTCATTATTCATGCCATTTCAAATGTCATGTTCAATAACATTAGACTATTTCAAGTGCCTTTTGTTCATTGCAATAGTCATGGACTACTACCTTTCAGTTGCACCAACATCTTTTCTCATTTGTATCATCAGCATTCTTCATGTTCTTTGTCCTTTCCACTACTTTAACAATGGTATTTTCTTCATGGTATAGTCACTTTCACACTTATGGCATTCCTACAATAATTATTAGCAAAAATGTGTATTAAAATATTTTTCTAAGCATAAACATTTTCCTAAATTTCATGAATCCAAAGAAACTATTTATTTGACCACAATACTTATCTATATGGTTATCCTTTGCTTCATCATGTTTCCCATATAACAAGTTTAGCTGACTACTTGTAATCAGATGTACTCATTCACTCTCCCAATTTAGTGATTGTGCAACAAGTCTCCCCTTCCCTGTAGTTACTCACCATTTCAATGTCCCGGTAATCCCCTCCCTTGGGTGTTCTACCCAACCAATATCCTCATGTCCTGTAGGCTCTTTACTTCTCAACCTTTAGCTTTTCCAACTAAGGAATTTACCAGATCCTTCTAAGGAGGCATCACATGGAATACTTCCAAATATTTCGTTGCACCACTATGATTTATAGCATTTTTCTCGTCTCCCTATATAGATACATCAACTCACATATATCACAAGCATATAGTTCCCATGAGATTTACCATAAAATTTTCAATCAACAATTTTATTTTCCAAACTTTCTTATATAAAAACCAAGTCTTACAACTAAGAGATTTTTTTTATTTGTAAATGATAACATTCCCATTCTTCACCAAAACCACACCCAATACATTCTACCTTCAATTTACATTTTCACACCCACTACAATGTGTTAGTCTCTCTAAATTAAAATCCTTTCAATATATCATTTATGAGCATTACTAAATTGATTTCAAAATCATCAAATAGTTCATCCTTATGTCATCACATTCAATTGCATAAAAATAGAAAGGAAATCATTACAGTGCACAACTCATTCAAAATTGTCTTAACCATATAGAAATTAAAGCTTTTCATACCCACAGATAAAAATGTCAAGCTCAAGAGTTTCGTTTTCATTTTCTCTACCTACAAGATTCAATATTTCACACTTCAAAGTGCTAAGTGGGGGCCTATTAACCGATCGAAGTCCTAAAACAATACAAAATGGAGTCCTTCACTAATCTCGTAAGATTAGTCCCTCGAAGCCTCTCCTTCTTCGTTTTGGGTGCGTAAAGAGATTGATGTAGGGCACCATTCCCTTTGGAGTTTGTGGACCAACGTCAAACGTTCGAAAAAGGTTAAAACATAAATAAAACACATCATATTACGTAAAGAATCTAAACCTTCGTTACACTCAAGAACGTAGACTGATTGCTACGAGGCCTACGTTTTTTATACTTATTTTATCACGAGGGCACAATTTTGTCTAAAAATTAAATGGAAATTTTGGTATTATTTTGAAACAAAATTGGTAATTGTTTTTGGAAATTTAGATTATAAGGGTTAAGTTTCATGATGATGATGATGGTTAACGTCCGTTAAGACCAAATAATGATCTATCGGACCTAAAAAGACAAATTATTTATTTTGATTTAAGATTTTATTCCTATGCTCAAAAAGCTTGGAGAGAAGCCTCCCGAGTTCACTATAATTTTGGCATTGTAAAAGGCTAGGAAGGTCAGTATTGTAACAAAGGTTGTGAAATTGAGATCTAATGTGGTTGTATGCAGGGCACTCTAAGAGGAAGTGGTTTTCATCCTCGATGCTCCTATTCTCACAAATATGGCAGATCCTTTCTATCCATGGCGTTTTAGGAACTGTCCAACGGCCAGTTTCACTATGGAGCTCATGAGAATTTGTTCTAATCTTTGCTATATTAATTTTCTTCTTTGAGCTAGTTAAAATAGAGAGATACTTTTGATCTTCAAGGGTGGGGTTGATGACCCTCTTATAATAACTTAATTTTCTTTTAGACGCTAAATCTTTCTCACACCATAATTTTTCTTTGAACTTAGAAGTAACAATATCTTTAATGTTATTTATGTTTTGTAAAGCATCATTCTCATTGTTCTCCCAATAGTTTAACCAGGCCCTTGTGTCCTTATGCCATCCTCGGTTAAGCCTTAGGTGGTTTTGGTTGGAATTTAAAGCTAGCTTAGGAAGTCTATGATTGTCTATGTTATTGAGCTTGTGCTTGTATACCAGAAACCTGAGCATAGCCAAGCTCTCAATAGGAGAAAGACCTGCTTCTATAAGGAGAATAGGATAGGGTGTATTACTTTTAATTTTCAGGTTATAAATTATAAAACGCTTCTCAATTTGCTCAATCTTTCTCCATGATTCTCTGGAGATGCTACAACCCCAAACTTCACAGCCATATAAGATAACAGGAATGACTAAAGTTTCAAAGAGGAACTTCTTTT